>VZTB01012392.1:293730-378861 GCA_013397245.1 Thryothorus ludovicianus | reverse complement strand
GAGGGTCCTATAGGGAATGCATAGGATCCCTGGGAGAAAGAAAGCCCCCAACAAGCTATACACCAGATGTATAACGTTATATGGTCAAACTGGCAAACACAAAAGCGGAAAAACAAAAGACGTGAATTAGGGAGAAGCATTCAAAGGCGTGTTTTGAAAACAGCCCAGCCAAGAGGCTGGATTCCCCCTCCTGAGACTAAATGTTTGAAAGAAAAGGTGCTGAAGAAAGAAAGGGNGTGTGTGCGTGTGTGTCGGGCGCACTCTTCACTGGCCGTGCCCCCCTCGCTCGCCTCCTCCCCGCTTTCATCCCTTGGCCCTGCTTTAGCCCNAAAAGGTGCTGAAGAAAGAAAGGGAAGAGGGGGAGCAGGACGGGGTGGGGGAAGAAACCCATTTTTTCTAATTAGCTGAAGCCTAACAGGCCCTGAATTTTGCAACTAGTTTTGGTTTTGTTTTGTTTTTTCCCTCCCTGTTCTTTTTTTTTCATTTTTTTTTTCTCCCTTGAAATCAAAGATGGGGGAGACGAGGTGCTGTAGCTTGTCAGAGTGAGGGGGGCTGCTCAGAGGGGTGTTGTGCCAAAACCTGTGCTGGACTTCTCCCTCATCAAGGCTGCAATTAGTCCTTGGGCCTCCCCTCCCTCAGTGTTTCCAGCAGGCTGTGCCTTCTTTAATATCAGCCGCCCTTTTCTAACTTCTCCCCCACACACAGATCTTGAAACTGGGAAGATACTGGTCAGGGGTGGTGAGAATGGAGGACCCCGCCTTTTTTTTTCTTGGTTTTGTTTTGGTATTTTTCCTTTTAATTAGCCTTCACTAGACACCCAGCACGCCTGATCTTGCTGAACAGCTCTGACCATTTGTCCCAGTCTGAGGCGAAAATTCATCCAAAGGAGAAAAAAAAATAGTGAAAAATTAAAAAAAAGCATGGATTGCAGAGATTGCAGGATTCCAGAGGCAGGGTGAATGCTTCCTGCTTCCACCACTTGATGCCTCAGTGCCAGACCAGGCTCCGAGTGCCTTTGCTCAGTGCATCTCTCCTGATCTGTTTCTGCAAAGGAATCTCAGGAGGAACAAGGGCTGGGACTGAGCTGTGTCTCTTTTGCTATTGGCTTCAAAATTCAAGCAGCAGCATTTGCACCTCAGCAAAGAGGGCATGGAGGGCACTCGAGAAAATTCCTCCCCTCGTGGCAGTGACCATCACTAAGGGCCAGACTTTCCTGCCTTAGCTTCTTGACAGGGTGGGATGCTAGCAATCTTTTAATTCTACCAATGAAGGCTGCAAGACAGTTCTCCCCATTTCTCTGTGTCAGCCCTCTCCCTTCCTCTTCCAGTGGCAAATGTAGAAGCGCAGTAAACTATTAAGATATCCAACATATAACAAGGGCCTGGCAGAATTACCATGCTGAAAATGTATGTTCACAGTTGAACAATTCATATTTTTGCTCCTTCACCTGGTGATACATTTTTTTTATGTACTTGTGGCAATGGATAAAACAGATTCATTAGCTTTGATTAACCTTATTTAACTAGAGTTAAAAACCTGCTGCAGACAGCTCTGCTACCAATGCAGCCTTTAGGATGCTTTATCATGTTTAAGACCCAATTACTGTTGTACCAAATAAGAATAAACCATCACAATAAAATGTGGCACACACAACCCTGTTAAAGCTCATGGCAAATAATCATTAATTTATAACAGCAACTTCCCCATTTCTATAGTTTTATTGATGGCTACAGTTAATTCAAGTTGAAAACAATGTAACTTGACACTGATCAGACCAACTAGTTTTCTGGTTTTATTGACTTTTGCCTTTTCTTTTCTTTTTTTTTTTCTTTTTTTGCTTTGTGTTTGGAGTCTCAAATGGCTACTTCTTAATAAACCCTCATAAAAACCAGGCAGAGAACAGCAAGGCATAGATGAAAAGGCTTTGGGGGAGATTTTCAAAGGCACAAAAGGTGCCTAACTCCCATTGACTTTCAATTACTGATTCATTTTTATTACGAATTTTGAGGAATTAGGAGGGAAAGTTGAGTTTTATGCAGTTATTTGTTTGTGCCAGCCGTGAACTAGCAGTTTTAAAGAAAAATGATTCCTTAAATCAGTAATCGCTTAGAAACTTTTTTTTTGCTCGTTCATCTGCAACCTATTTGCTTTTCTGCCTTTCAGAGAGCTCTTTGATCTTCCTAAAAGTCCAGAAGGAATACAGAACACAAATACACTTGTTACTGCAGCTTTTTCATTTTCGCCTAGGACATGATCCTGCACTCACTTTAAACAGATGATTAGCTTCATAAATGTTCGGTTGGGCTTACTCATCAGGGTAAAACTGCCTATCTGCTTAATTTCTTTTGCAGGATCAAATTCTGTGCTAATTGAAAGGGCTTCCATGTGTTTATTTTACATTTCCTTGCATTTTGGCATAACTGGATCTGGAAAGCAGCTGCAGAATGCAACGTGTTAATTTTGGACAGGGTTTGACTGAAGTGGGAATAATAAACAGTGAGATGCTGCAGCTTTCAGGCAAAGCAGAGTAACAACAATTAAAAAAAAAAAAAAGTGTGTGTGGGGGGGAGGAAGATGCTAAGGAGACTAATTTCCAGTCAGTAAACTAACAAGTGTGGTTTAATATTTGACATAGCTGAAGCCAGGCCACCAGGATTGAGAGCTGCTGTTCAGGAGTGGAAAATGTGTGTGCAGGCTCTCTGGTCTGTCTTTTCAACTTCATTTTCTCTTTTGAGTTGTACAGCCCTCTTTCTATAATAAGCTAAAGATGGGTCTCTGATCAAGCTACAGATTTGTTCAGAAAATGAAGTGCAAATTGTCAGCAATTCAAAACAGCAAGGAAATAAACTAAATCCCTATGGCTACTAATTTGGAAAGTTTGGGTAAGAGGCATGATCTAAATCCACTCACCCTTTGCTAGGATATCGTGGCCAATGAAATTTGCTGCAGACACAAGTAATGATTATTCTTTCCAGGCTGATCTTGGGAAATTGTGCTCAGTGGATTTTACTCCAGGTCGGGGTCGATGTCAGGTCTTCAGGGCTGGTTCTGTGGACCAACTCAATTTTTTTCAGCACTTTTTTTTTTTTTTTGGTTTTGTTTCTTTTCTCATGGTTCATGGCAGTGGCAGAACTCCTTCCAACTTTATGTGCTGGTTCTTCCCATAGGATCAGACTCTTCAGTTGTGTGACCTGAAACAAGGCAGTTGAATTAAACAAAACTCTATTAGCTCTGTTCTTGGTGCAAATTGGTGTATCTTCAGGATCAAATGAAAACTAATATAAAAATCTTTGTGTTATACATGCAACCCAGGCAAGGAATTCCAATGTTTGCAGTGGAACTATTCCCTCATGGCTTAAATGCCTCTGTGGATTTGCAGAATATAGCTCACATCTTTCGAGAAGAACTGAGAGATGCAGAAGAGGGTTTCTGCTGAATGCATTTCCCTGTAAGAGCCAGGTCCTGCTCTCATGGAGTAGAAGGAAGCTTTGCTACCTCTTTTCCTGGAGCAACAGCAGAACAGATATTATCTATATGTTATGCTTAGGGCTGGAAATGCTTGCAAAGAATGCCAGATACTAGACTGCAGCTAAAATATCTTCAAAAGGACCCAGATTTAATATTTCATCAGAAGAACAGAGAGGAAGATTTGCTAAACATCAAACATATATTAATACAAATGCCTCCTGAAAGGAAGTCAGTTATGAAAATCAGTGAATACAAATGTTCCAATTGACATTACTGGTGCATGTTTGTGGGTTTTTTGTTTACACTGCCACATCATGAAAAATAAAATACACCCAAACTGTGCATATTGATAAGGATGCGCTTTCATCTAAGTCGGGTGACATGTGAAAACTGTTTCAGCTTCATTCTTGTACCTGATACTTGCACCAAGAAACCCTGAAGAAAGATGCTGCTTCTGTACCAGTTGGGTGCATTTTTCTTTAGTCTGGTACATGCATGGAGAAAACAGCTTTAGGGGAGTGACTGTGTCTGATCCTGCTTTAGACTAGAGCTTGCTTCTACACATAGCAGGGAAAGGGATAAAGAAAAAGGATGGCTCAGAATTAAAACTGTTAACCTGAAAGTTAAACCTTTGAGCTGCCATTTGCTTCCTTGTAAACCTGCTAAGGTCATCTGAGCTCAGAGGGATCAGTGGAAGTTGAGATAGCTACAAGTACATGGGCTTAAAATCCTTGGCTGCATGAATAGGTATTTTGAGGGTTATTCCCAGACTGCATGTATGATTCCATCTCTGGTTGAGATAGCTAGTGGATGTTAGGATTTTTTTCAAGAAGCAGCCGTGCAGAAGCAGTGGGATCCTACTGTCTCAGGTTATGTCCCTCTGAAATGGTGATGGTCATCCACAAGGCCTGGTTTGGCTCAGCTTGTGACTGGGTTGCAGTGTTTGGATGTGAAGCAAAACTGAGCGAGCCACTTCTTACCAGTCTTTCTACTTCTGCAGGATTCAATTGTGATTTTAGAAAGGAAAGGAGGAGCATATAATTGCTGCTGTCCATTTATCTTTACTATTAATAGTAAAGTAATAGTAATTGTTTTCCCTGCTCCAGTGGAAGTTGACCCTACCCGTGGCAGGAGGATTGGAGCCAGATGATCTTTAAGGTCCCTTCCAACCCAAGCCATTCTATGATTCTGTGATTATGTTAAAAAAAAGGAATGGAATCCCACAGTTATGCCATCAGCCAGTGATTTGAGCAATACTTTCAGAAGCCAAACTGCTGAGTTTCATGAGAATCTGAAGGAGTCGAACTGACATTTGAACCTACTAGGTGTGGACCCATCCAGCTTTTTTCACATAAATGTCATTGTGACCATGATGACCAACAGTAAGAATAAAGTCTGTAGGTCCAGTATTGGTCCAAATGTGGTACCATTGCAATGACCCAGATTGAATATTTTTTGATCAGGAAACACTTACATTTATTTTTTAGAGTTCAGACTGGAAATGTGGATTTAACCTTTATGGTATTGATGGGAAACTCTTCTGTGGGATCTACGCTGGAGGGAGTTTGAGCTGTTGCCCTATTGCTTAAGTCAGATTTCAAATGAATTGGAAAGGACAAAATGAAAATGAAAGAGAAAAAGAAAACATGAAAATGTAAGACAATGCTCCCCCTAGAAAAGAAAAAAAAAGAAAAAGAAAAAGAAATTGAAGCCTTTGGAGCTGTGTAAGAATGATAGGAAATTTATACTCAATTAAGCCACTCAAGCAGAGCTGTTAATTAACCTTATCAGAAAGGACATTCCATTTTTATAGACCTGAGGCTATCAGCAAGCACTGGACTTTTTAAGTGGATGAAAAAAGGTGCAATACATTGATTTTAATGTGCAAAAGCATATCCAAAAAAAAAAATCTTCGTACAAATCCAATCCAGCTGTAAGAAATTCCAATATTAAAAGGAAAAAAATATAGGAAAAAATATGATGAGCAAAAACAATGTTTCTACAGCTGCTAAAGAATATCATGGATCTGAAAAAAAACCCAAATCATGTTGCATGACCTGGAAGAAATCTATGACTGCATTTTGAAGGTCAGAATTCTGTTGGACAGTCAGCTGGACTAAATAATATGTAAATACTATATTATACATGCAAAAAGGAAAAAAAAAAAGTGAAGTCTGATATGTCCTGTCCCCTAACATGAGAAATAAGGGTTGAAAATATGATCAAGAAAATGGGAAAATTTATTAGTAATTAATGTGGAAATGTGATCATCCTAAAAGGGCAGCAAAAATGCCACCTACTAAACTAGAAACTATCGAGACCTAAGAAAGAAAAAAAGAAAAAATCCGACACTGTAAATCACATGAAACACATCAAAACATTGAAGCATTAGAAGGAGGTGATAATGACCTGTTCTAATACGAATTATGAAGGACCAGGGAAAGTAGAACACATAAAACACCGAGAGAATTGGAGGCTCTACTCTCCTGGAAGCCAGCTGAGCTCCTAGGGATGCACACCTGCAGAAATGAGAGCACAGTCTTGCATTTTTTTAATTTGCAGTAGAACAGGTTCATTCTATCTTGCAGTTGCTATTTTATCAGCTCGTATTAGTCCTTATACTTCCCTATATATATATATATTTATATATATACACATCCCCATTGAAACATATATAGACACTTAAATGTGTTATGGGAATTAAGAGGATTTTTTTTTTTTAATGAGAAATTTCTTTTAATGAGATTCTTGTAATGTTCAAGGAACATATTCATTCTAGGATTATGAAGAATATGCTTAAGTTGAAGTGTTTAAATGTTTTGCTTAAATGTCTAGCAATGGTTCTCCTGAAAATTTTATGTCCTTAAATCACACAGTTCAGTCAGGCTTTCTTTCATAATGCTGGACTAACTCATACTCATTTTATTCAGGGTAATATTTCCCAAATAGAGCTGTAGTGGAGATAATCTTCCTTTCAGGAAGATTTGTGATGAAAAGAGGATCTCCTATTCCATGTCAGAGTGAAATGGAGATTGTTGGAGCCTCTCATGGATGGACCCACCAGGACAAGAGAACTGCTCAGAGCTGCTGGTCAGAGCTGGGTGTGACAGAGCCTGTCCTGGCTTCCTGCCTAATAAACATTGCAGGGGAGGGAATGGCTGCTGCATCTTGTAGGACAAACTAAGAGCTTCCTCTGGCAATGCCATCATGGGAATTTTTTTAGGCTAAGTTACACTTTTTTTATATTTCAACAGAAAATTCAATGAAATTTGTCGGCCTGAAGTCCATCAACTTAACTATGCAAGAAATGAGAAATAAAACTGCTGGTCCATCCCATATTGACAGAATAGATTGATCTTTACCCTGTTTTCTGCTAATGAGGCCATTTTAGTGTTGAATAAAATTTTAAAATTTTCCTGTGAGGAAATACATCCTATCAACTTTCATTTCTGGGGAAAAATCTGCCTATTCTTCACTCTCCACTATCTTTTTTTTGTCAGCCAAACACTTTCTCTTTGTTCATTTAATATTAAATAATTAGTTTAAATAGACATTTCCTAAAGCTAAGAAAAAAAGAAAAGGGCAGAAAATATATTGTTCAAATTCAAATTTTGCAGTGGGGGTGTATTACATTGATAACATGCAGCATTTGATTCCAGCAGTTTCTAACAATGTCACTAAGTCTGTTTTGTCACCTGAACAGATCCGCCAGATATAATGTGCAGATATATGCAGATATATAATATGCAGATATAATAAACAATAGTGCCTGGAGAAAGGTGAATTTCCTTTNAGGATTTTTTTTTTTTTTTAATGAGAAATTTTTTTTAATGAGATTCTTGTAATGTTCAAGGAACATATTCATTCTAGGATTATGAAGAATATGCTTAAGTTGAAGTGTTTAAATGTTTTGCTTAAATGTCTAGCAATGGTTCTCCTGAAAATTTTATGTCCTTAAATCACACAGTTCAGTCAGGCTTTCTTTCATAATGCTGGACTAACTCATACTCATTTTATTCAGGGTAATATTTCCCAAATAGAGCTGTAGTGGAGATAATCTTCCTTTCAGGAAGATTTGTGATGAAAAGAGGATCTCCTATTCCATGTCAGAGTGAAATGGAGATTGTTGGAGCCTCTCATGGATGGACCCACCAGGACAAGAGAACTGCTCAGAGCTGCTGGTCAGAGCTGGGTGTGACAGAGCCTGTCCTGGCTTCCTGCCTAATAAACATTGCAGGGGAGGGAATGGCTGCTGCATCTTGTAGGACAAACTAAGAGCTTCCTCTGGCAATGCCATCATGGGAATTTTTTTAGGCTAAGTTACACTTTTTTTATATTTCAACAGAAAATTCAATGAAATTTGTCGGCCTGAAGTCCATCAACTTAACTATGCAAGAAATGAGAAATAAAACTGCTGGTCCATCCCATATTGACAGAATAGATTGATCTTTACCCTGTTTTCTGCTAATGAGGCCATTTTAGTGTTGAATAAAATTTTAAAATTTTCCTGTGAGGAAATACATCCTATCAACTTTCATTTCTGGGGAAAAATCTGCCTATTCTTCACTCTCCACTATCTTTTTTTTGTCAGCCAAACACTTTCTCTTTGTTCATTTAATATTAAATAATTAGTTTAAATAGACCTTTCCTAAAGCTAAGAAAAAAAGAAAAGGGCAGAAAATATACTGTTCTAATTCAAATTTTGCAGTGGGGGTGTATTACATTGATAACATGCAGCATTTGATTCCAGCAGTTTCTAACAATGTCACTAAGTCTGTTTTGTCACCTGAACAGATCCGCCAGATATAATGTGCAGATATATGCAGATATATAATATGCAGATATAATAAACAATAGTGCCTGGAGAAAGGTGAATTTCCTTTACATTAAAGTACAGTGGGGACTTTCAGAGTTTTATAGTCGGTGATTAAGTCACACCTTTACCTCTAGATCTTCTACTTTCTATGAGCCATTAACAGCTGGAAATGAAAAATACAGAACAAACTTGTAGGGAAAATATTGCAATCCCTATATAAGCTTGTAAATACTGGTATTGCAGACTGCAGGTGGGTACATGTGTTTTATAATTCCAGAAAGAGACAGGTAGGGGAGCTCTTATAAATACGTTATTAAGCAGTAAAGCACACTAAATGTAAAAAAAATATGTATCGTTCCATGAAGAGAACAAAAATTAATTTCAGAATCCTTCCTCTTCTGTGGGAATTGACTTGGAATTTGCCAGTGTACATCAAGTGGGACAAGGAGTTTTCAGTGGGTAATAAGTGCATGGCTAATTAAGGTCCAGGGACCCTAATGCTAGAAGCAAGTTCAGGGCATATTTCATAAATTATTTTGGCTGAGAAAAAATAGGAAAGAGGGAATTAAAAATGTTAAAGTAGTTTTGTATATCTAGGATTGACATATTTAAGTTTCTGTCCATTTTTCCCATCCTTATGGGAAAAAAAGCCATGCATATGCATGTGTGGGGAGACAGATGGAGAAAAAAGTTGAGAAAGTTTATCTAAGTCCTTTTCCATCTATTCTCCTTTCACCTTTCCCTTCCTTAAATGCTTTTGACCAATGATTCAAGTTTATCTGAATAACGTTTTCCTGTTTTTCTGAGCCAAGATGGAATTTGCCCGGAATTTTCAGGTTTTCCTCTCAGTGAAAGGACCCGTAATTCACATACACATATGTTCCTCATGCAAGTCTGTTTTACTTCATGTTTCTTTGAATACAAAGAAATGACAGCTGAAGGCCATGGAGCTCTGGCCATAACCCTGGGTACCTTCAGATTGGCATGCTGGCTTTGGACAAGAAGGGCCTCATCACTTGCAGGGCATGTGAAGGGTGGTGGTGCCTTGCTTCCCTCTCCCAGAATTCCCCATAAAGGTACCACTGTGCACAGAACATTCTCCTCTGATCCAAGCTAATCCAGGGACAGCACCACAAACCAGCCAGCAGCACAACTCCCATAAAATTCCTGCACCAGCTCTTTCACCCCTCTGTGCCTCAGCCTCTTCTACCTCTGTTGTGTACTTATCCAAAAAAAGCTGCATGGAAGGCAATATCCTTTTGTGTCTTTGCACAGTGATATGAAGAGAGGGGCATCAGTCTAGATTAGAGCACTTTAGTCCTTTTCCATAATGCAAATGAATCCTATTAAAGGATGGAGGCCTTAAATAGCCTGTACTGAACCTTCTGTGAGTAATTCAGATAACTTTTTAAACAAGTCCATTCTACATTCTTTTGTGAACAAAACAGAACTACTGTGCTAACCTCATCCCATAATTTCCAAGCCCCAGAAGCCCTCCAAAAAATGTATCAGCAATTAGTTTTGAATTAAACAGAAAGTGATGGAACAAATGCACAAGTATTCACCTTTGTAACTCGGCCACATTGCAGAGATATAAGAGCACAGCTGTTCTCGCCTAAAAAGGAGAATTCCAGAAAAAAAGAGAGGCTGGGAAAGAAGTCAACAATGGGCCCTGGAACTGAACATCATGCTCAGATTAATTTAGAAACCACTAAACATTTTGCCAAAAGAAAAAGAAAGACAAAAAGTAAAAGAAAAAAAAAATATTAGGCAATAATATGTGTGACTTAAATCCATCATTAGAAGCAGAAGTTCAGGCTTCCACTCCTCACACACCTTAGCTCAGGCCAGTTGTGCAAGCAGAAATAAGGCTGGTATATTATTTAGTGGAAAATGAAACTGATCCAGAAAAATAAATACTCCAGGGGTAGGTTTTGGATTCCAAATTTGTCTAATAGCACAATATCTAAAAATAATAGGAATCCAGGAGTTTTGAGGGGAGAGAACAGGGCTTGCTAGAAAGGAAAGAATCCAGAATGAAAGGAAGGAATTCATCTGCTTCATATTATTTTCTATTAATTTCCATTTAATAGCAAAACCACCTGTGTTGAAAGAATGAATGTGAAACATTTTCAGTGATTGTCCTGTGTAACTTAATGCTGTAGGACATGGAATTGGACATGGTGCAGGGTTTGGAGACAGAAGAAGAGCTTTTGCTCAGAAGAGCAAAAGCACCCTGGTGAGCTCCACAGACACTGTGAGTCTGCTGTGCCCAGGGCATTCCCTCTGCCTCGGCTGTCAGGAGGAAAAGCCCCATTTACACCAGGCTGAGGAGCCAGCCTTGCCTTTGGTATTTAAATCTCAATCCTCGGGTTGGCCAACTGTAAAAACAAACCAAGCAGTGACATTCAATTTGGACTCCAATAATAATTTGGCAATGTCAACCTTTTCAGAGGTCTCCCAGCTTGTATTTTTGCTGTTATTGTAAGAGATGCTTGGTTTTACTCACTGAAAAAACCCAGCTCTTTTACCCTTGGAGTCTGCTAAACCAGGTTCCAACACCTGTGTGTGTGTGAGGTAACAGCTTCAGAAGAGACCCACGTGTCTGGTGTGGGGAAACACCAGGTTTGGGAAGCTGCCACATGTCGTGGGGTTTTGTTTAATGCACTCCTGCTCTAGATCTATTCATCCACAAACCATGTTATGAGGTGCTGGGCAGCTCCTGTAAGGAACTGAGCAGTTTTCTGCTTGCCACGAATTTGTTGACTCAAAGTCCTGTGGCAGCTTCGTGTGCCTTGGTGGGCGCAGAATTCGTGAAGTTCTCTGAGTTGCAACTGGACACGGAGCTGCAAGGCCACTGCACAGTCAAACCAGTGCCCTCTGAGCCATGACAGGCCTGGAAACAAGGCACTGGTGTATCCTTGTGATTTTTCGTTCTCCAGTTACCTGGTGCCGTGCATTATTAGCGGGTTCCCAACAGATGGTGCTAATGAGACTATTAAGTAGCCTAACCCAATATGCAAATGAGGCTGCGAAAAGGGCTGCTGGGACCTGTCCTTTCCTTCTTCCTAGACTGTGTGGGAAAAGGGAAGTTTGTTAAAAATTATTGCCACAAGCAGTTTCCACAGGCTGAGAAATTCTTATGGGTTTTAAACCACAACTGAGGAAAGCAATTCTTGTCCAAAACTGAAGCGGGCTGGCAGTGGAGGAGTCTGGGCACGGGGAACAAACTAATACAGGTGGGCCAATCTTGAATCCTTGCTGCTGGTATTTAACAAGGCTGTGTCCAAAAACCCTTTCAAAGACTGCAAGAAAGTCGTCTTTGTTTGTGTGGGTGATTGAATGTAGCTCTGTTACCTCCTTTCACACACCTCGGTTTCATGTAACACACCAAATACAATGTTTAAGTAAAGAATCGTGTTATGTTATACAGTCCAACAAATAAAAGGATGTTTAAAGTTAAGGCTGACATTCCATCCTTAACTTTTTGTACCTTTGTGTTACATCACACCTCAAACATAACATTGATTTAGGGCCCCTGCCCTGGCTCTATCAAGACATGGGGAGATTAATTACGTTAAATACATTATTCTGACCTTTGCGTTAACTACCCATTCCTTTGTCGGTTTAATAATTTCAACCTTTAGGTAATGTCAGATGTTAGCACGCTCTGTTAGTCTCTTTTTTTTTTTTTTTCCTCTTCTATAAGTAGGAACATCCCCAAACATTAAAAATGGGTGATTTCCATATACTCAAGGTCATATTTTGCTTTTATTTTTTTTCTACGCTAGACATTACAGATCAACTTTTACTGACTGGGCATGTGCACACAAACATCACACATTACAAATGTGCAGATTTAACTTAGACTATAACTTCTGAATAAATTTGTTCTTATATTTCTGGGATAATGTATTAGGTACCCATAGCTGCATGCACATAACCAGCCCTTCCTTTATGTTTACCCAGGAATGCATGGCCCTATTCTCTCTGAGCTAGATAACATTATTGAATAACACTACATTTGAGTTATTATTATCATTATTGATTTAAGCACATTTATTACCAAATTCAGAAAGCTCTGATAGAGCACTTTCACCCAGTGCACAATATAGAGCTAAAGCATGTGCAACATTTCACTGGAAAGAAAGTGAGAAAAGGTTTTATTTACTTGGCACCACAAATACCCCAGAATATCTCCCATTGCATTTGTTTTTTTTCCCTAGGAGAATTTTCAAAAATCCTACAACTTACTTTAGAGCAGAAATAAGGCCACTTCTTCTCCATAGAATTCTTGAAAGTCTAAGAGGAGCTCTACCAGTAAGATCACATGTCCAGTATCTTTTGTCTGATAGTGATAGCTGGAAACTATCACTACAAAAATGGAGCAAATCCACCCGTAAAAACAGGTTATCACGTCACCAGTTACTTTCAGGAATTTTTTTATGTGCTTTTTCCTGAGATGAAACATCAGCCTAATCTATGCAGCCATTTTAATATTAGTTACTATTGTCTGTAAACTTGGGCTGAGAGCAGGGCACTAGTGGAGCTTGGAGTAGGTAGAAACTAGTGAGAAAAAGCAAAATAAATTTTTTCCTTCTATCAGCATCTCACACGTGTCTGGCCCGATTTGTGAAGGTAGCTCCTTCCTGAGGGCAAACTCAGGTTTTTCCCAGATGACCTTCATATTTCTTAAGATAAAGCAGAGCCAATTTTTTCCTTCTTGTTGGAACAGCTGTTGTGGCTGCTTTTGAAGAGAGACAGAATCAGCTTCACCTATGATGAATAGAAGTGCTGGGCCCTTTAATGTAGAAAATTTAATTTGAGAGGTTGGACACTTGATCAAGGAACAATGACAGGACCTCTACTGAGCATCTTCTAAGACTTAAAGGACATAAATACTTCAGGAATGGTCCATATCAGTTCTAGTATTGACCTCCTCTGTGACTGTGAACCTGTCACAGGTTTTCACTGTCTGTGAAAGGGACAAACTGCACTTACTGGTCCCCAAGGGCAAGTGATGAGGTCTTCAAGACTTTAGAGCTTGCCTTGAAACTTGTTTTGTTGCTGACAGTGGGGTGTACATCTTGCTGGTGAGGAAAACTGAGCTGTGGTGGTTGCAAATATTTTAGCAGTTGACTCCTTATATTTACAGAATGTATTGGTGGTTTTTTGACACTGCATATTTTTTAAAATATATTCCCCTCAGCTTTCCACTCTTTTCTCCCTAAAAGCAGCAGGATGACTTCACTGACATGGGAGCCAAATATAGTTCCCTGTGATGGTGTTTTGTAGCAGTCATTGGTGAGAATGATGGTGAATCAGGCAACAAGAGCAGTTTCAACTACATGCAGTCTCTTCTTCATGCCCTTCTTTGGAGGGCTCTGTTTTTGAAGGGAGATTTCTACTCTCAGTATCAATTCCTGGTTGAGCCTTTTCATCTCAACACAAGCTGAAGGCCAGACATTTCCAGCACTTATTTTAGGTCCTGATCCTCTGCTGAGGGAACCCGGTTAAGCTCACAGCATAACATGACTCTATGAATGGTTCTTGATACATAAAGTAAAAAGGATGATTCATACATTACTTTGCATGTGACAAATCTCATTGAGACTTGACACTGGGCAGTATAAAGGTGTCAAATGCGTTTGGATTGCATCAGTCTGCTCACCACAGACCAGAATTTGCACGGCAAATATACTGTGCTGCCATATACTGCAATGCTGAAAGAAGGGTAAAAATAAGCGACAGAATAAAGGGACACATGATTTCCACTGCTGGCAAGGTGACATCTGCCATCCTGGCTGACACACCAGTGATTAAACTCCAGACTTCCAGAACTGCTGTTGCTGTAGCTTGAACTGGAGTCAAACCTACATAGCTGAGCTGTAACCGTCATGGTCTTAATGTATTGGACATGCCTTGTGACCCCTAATGCACAGACACGCACACGGGGCTGGGATTGTCCCCAGATGCCTGTTAGGACTTTCCAGTCTGGAATTACAGATGCTGAAAGGTAGCTATTAAGTCTAAGGGATGTAAAATAAATTTCAAATTAGCACGTAGTTTGGCTATTGGTTTAAGCATCACAACACTGCTTCTCTGAAAGCAACAGTTTGAGAAAATGCCATGTGCAAATAGGAGCAAGAGTTTCATATTTCCAGCTTTTCTTGGGAGACAACAGAGCTATTCTTCTTTCCAGTAGGAAGCAAATGTTCTAATACACTTGCTTATATATTTTTACATTTGCATTGACTATAGATTGGATCAGGTTGAGATTATATAAAAATGTATTTTACTTGCTTCCTCTTCCAAATCAGTTACCTCTTCCAAATCAGTACAACTTCCAGTCATTTTGGGGAGAAAGATTTGATTCGTAGAAGCCTGCAACAAATTCATCCGTGCTGGATATGTCCTCTGCATAAAGTCCCAAGCTCACTGGTCCATTTTTCCCTATAATAAAGAAGCCAGGATCACAAATTTGGTCAGCTTTGATTTGTCTCTGTGTCACTTCAACCCTTTCCTACCTTGGAGGCAAGACAACAGAAAGCCACAGGAGGACCAAGGTAATAATCTCCCTGATGAAATATGAAGCACAGAGGTACAAAAGCAAGCCAGGTTCCTGGAATTCAGCACAGGGCTTAGCTGTGACTCCTAAACCTGAGCCCATCAGGCCAGGAAGGGGAATGAAACTCTTTACAAGAATCAAAACTTGGAACCAAATCTTACTGCATCTGTATTCTGCTCTCTGTTAATGGGAAATGGGCAGTGGGGAAGGAACTGCTCCCTTTTTTCCAGCAGTTCAACATGCATCCTCCAAGTGCAACTGTCTGAAAGAAGAGAACAAAACATCCTTCCTGATGCCAGGGCAGAAACTACAGGAGAAATGCTGGAAAAGCCAGCTCTGGCAGGGCTGAGTTATAAATGGGAGAGGAGCTGCAGTGGCTGCTGAAGAGGGAAGGGGGGGCGTGGGCAGGGGAAGGGATCAGGACTACAACTTCGAGTCCCTCTGGGGATTTCCTCCGTGGATTGCACAGTCGTTTGTAAAAATCAACTGTGACTGTTACACTCTCACTTTCTTCTTGTTGCTTTATTCCATATACAGCCCAACATGTTTTTCCACTGATACGCAGATTTTGAGCTGTTTTGTTTGGCCTCGCCAGTGGAGGGGCTTCAGTTGACACAAAAGGCTTATCAATAACACTGAACCCCTTTTGACAGCTGTTTTTGCTTCCTGTGTCTCCTGTTAGGGAGGAAAAGGGGCTGCAGGCTTGAATAGCTTGAACAGCAGCCAGTACCTTCCACGGGTAGCACACTTCAGGCAAATCTAGAATTACCTCCCTCCTGGCTTCAATTCCCCAATGGACCGAGGTCCCCTCACTCAGCACCAACAGAATAAGCCTTCAGTTGATTGCTTTGGTAAATCCATCATTTTTGCATCCTAATAATTAGCCCAACAGATGTTGCAAAGCTGGAAACTTGAATGTTTCCTTTTTAGTGAAAGGATCACTTCTCTAAATGACTGATGTCCATTTTAACTCTCCCCTGATATGCATAAATACACACGCAGCCAGTGTGACTTTAGGCATGAAAAATCAGTAATGGTGTATGATTCTCAAATCTAGTAGAACTGATAAAAATCAAGGTTGCCGTCAGCTGAGTAAATTGAGAGCTCCAAGTGAATTTGGTGGTTGGTCTGGGAAAAGGGGGTTTTTGTGCTGGTGAGTTGCTCCCTCTCGTGGAAAACCAGCATCCCAAAGCCATCCAGCACGGCAGAAAGCGGTGCCGTTTCTTGGATCACTCTGCTTGAGGCACACTGTGAAACCTAGAGACTCACACACACACACACACACTCTCACTCACAAGGCTGACCCTGCAAGCACAGAAAACATTCCTGCTCTCTGGGTTTTATGCCAGGAACATTGGCTTGCTGAGCAGAAATCTTTAGGAGTGAAAAGCGCCTGCCCTCCCAGAGCCTCATCATTATTGCCTGATGTAGCCTCATTAGTTTGGCTATTTCAAAATCCTTGTACAGCACTGATCTGGGGGTCTTGGAAAGGCAGAGATATGTGAAGCTCAGAAACAGGACTGGTTCCCTTTTTTCCTGCCTACTTTTTCTTTGTTGTGTCCTTTGGCTTTCTCCAGGACAAAATTAATCCTGCTTTGGGAATCACTGATTATTGAGGAATTATTACTATGCCATTAACAGAATAGCTATTATTACTAAACTATTAACTGAATAGCTTTCCTCTTCCCTCTTTCCACTTTAAGGTTCTCCCTATTTCTGCATCTCAGATAATCCAAACCTTTATCCATTCTCCCAGCTGCAAGAATAAGCCAACTTCCCTGTCATCCCATGGGTATGATTCCCCTTCACCCCCCCAGGATAATCACATGTTCTGGACTAGTATTTTTTTATTGCTTTTATCGAGAGATTTTATTACAAAGGAAAATACGTCCTGTATTTCTTAGACTGGAAGGATATAGACTTGGCAGTTAGAAACCACCATAGCAATTTTTAGCACACTGGTGTGGTTTACATGGATTAATCTGCAGTAACTCTTTGGAACGCTCTTCAACTGCTCCAAAGCTGCCTCAGTCCAAACAGTTTATAAGCTAAATAACAAAAGTCTTGTAAATATTTATTTAACGAGACATATTTTGAATAACTGACATGTATAGAGCCTTCCTAGAGAGTGTGTTATCACCATCAATTTTCATGGTCTGATATAATAACAACTACCAGTGTAAACCGTGGCAGGGAAGATATTGACAGTCCGAGGCCGCTGTTAGCAGCAGAGTAATAACGGGGCAAAGAGACTGCACCGAGCTGCAAAAGCTGGATTCAAATTGGGTTTGCTTCCACTTGGCAAATCACTGGGAGGAAAAACTGTGTGAGTTATCTGTTATTAGAGATTGACTGTAAATATGCTGTAGTTACCATGCTATTGCTGTGCAATTATCCAGAGGTTATTCCTTTTTAATAACTACCTACCGGGCAGAGAAAGAAACACGATTTATAGAGCTTCATTTCCTTCTTCGGCCTCCTAAATTCTGAACAGTGTTTTCATGCCACAGTGATAGGTGCTGTTTTGCCACCTGTATAGACTAAATTAATCTGTGGAAACAGCAGGTTAATTACCTAAACATATTGCTTATATTTAACCCTATTGTTTCATATTAAATATGTGTATTTTTAGAAGCCAGATAAAGTTATTTATGCTGCAAATGGCTCTCAGTTACGAGTTCATGAACCCTCTGATTAATATGAATTAGAAATGATAACATAGTAAATGTGTAAATGGTCTTGAAAGAGAAACCCTGTTTGTTACTCTCATAATTATTATACACAGTTTCAAGCCTTTCATTCAGCTCTTTTATACCTAAAAAATGGCATCTCATCCACTGGTATCAAAAAGGGCTCAAATTCTGGGCATATTTCACAATCATTTTTCCCCTCTATGTGTCTATAGTGATGATGGATGGCGTGGACTGACTGTCCTTAGAAGTGAATGTATTTATTTGTCCACAGGATACGGATAGCACATGAAATTGCAGTGGTAGTGTAAACCTCCCCCACACATCACCCTCTGTCAGTGTGGCTCAGCTTTGACAAAAAGGGACACAGCGAGCCATGGGGAAATTGTGTTTAATTCCAAAGTCACACAGAGAGTCAGTGGCAGGCTGACAATGAGGACTTCCAGCCCCTCATCGACATTCCTGTGCCGTAAACACGGGGCACCAGCCCCACTCTAATGACACAGGGGGAGCTGGGCTCAGCCCAGGAGATGCTCTGCAAGAAAGGCCTCCCTTGCACTCAGCTAAAATGCTGCTAGTGGGATGTGATTAATCTAACTTCAGACTCTAGAATAGCTACTATTAAACCCAGGGGATGGCTTTATTGAAAAAATAAATAAATCTGGCTTTTAAGGGGTGGGGGTTGAAAACAAGAAACACATGTGGGATTATTTTAGGCCTCATTTCTTAAAAAAAATGGGGCTTTTGCGCTGTTGCTTCCATGGTATGAGGAGTCAGGTTTGTAACCAGCCCTGAGCATCCCACTTTATTCTGCCCTCTCAGAGCCAAATGTCCCTTCAGCACAAGGGTCATCATCATCATCATCCCTGATAACTGACTGTGCATTTTGATCAGGGGCAGTCTCTCTTCAGTAGCTGGGAGGTTTGAATGCTGCTCCTGGCCCTCAGATCAAAAAGAGTTTGGCATGGGCACTTATCCCATACTAGTGAGTCCCCAGAGTCCTGTGGATATTGCAGGATGGCTGCTGGAGATGGGTGGATGTTGGCTGGTCACAGTTCTGCTGTTGCCTAAAATTAGAAACTTATAAGGAAAGTGTTTGCTGGGATTACCCTTCAGGTAACCTCTTGCAGCATTATAGTGACACAGGATACTGTGATTTGCCACTTTCTGGAATCCCAGTCCTGGATCTAAAACAAGTTATTATTTTGAGACTAAAAACCTTGTGTTTTACTGGTGCATGTAAATACTTTATTGATCAAACTGGCAAAAGGCGTGTACACTAAGATTTGATTTATCAGAGACAGCTTTTCCCAGCAAGATACAGGTATTAGGTAAGCCAGCCTACTTCTCTTAAAGCTGTCATCAATAGAACAATTCAATTTTTCTGGTTCTGGTGTGATCAATACAATTGTTCCTGATTCCAATGTTGTCATAAATCCCCAATAAACACACTCTATGCCTTTGAATAAAGTTTGGTAGTGTCACACTTCCAGGACAGCTGAATTATAATTAGATTCTTTTCTCATATATTTTTCTTATAGACCTTTCATAGAATCGTGGGCTGATCTGGGTTGGAAGGAATCTTAAAGATCAACTCCCCTGCCATGAGGAGAGACACTTTCCACTTTTATTATCTTCATCACTGAAAGCTCATACCTTTATGAATTTCTTGTGGTATCCTTGCTGATTTGAATAGAGAAGCTGCCAATATATATTTTTTCAAGTTCTTCTGCAGAGGTGTGATTTCTTCAGAGAGATTCATGCTATACCCTATCCTAAACAAATAAAATAATATCACACATATGATTACACTGCAGTGCATGCAGTGGGGAAGTAATGCTTTTTTTTTTTTTTCATACCTTATGTGTGATGAGGATGTTTAGAGCTCAGGCTGCAGAGGAGGATTCCTATAAGTGCTCTGCAACCGACTGACTCACCAGTCCTGTGACCCTGAGCAAATCCCTCAGTCTCTCTGGCTCTGACCTTCCTCTCATGTAAGTTTTATCTCCTTCAGAGAAGCTTTGTCAAGATAATTTATGTTTCAAAGCATGTGGAAATCCTTGGCTAAGATATACTATTAGAGTGCACGCAGACAATCATGGACATGAGTGTGCCAGGCTACGACTCTCTGGGTTGTCACCTCATGTTTGGTAACTTCTTTCCTTGTGAAGCCCCACTCTCTGGGTGCATCCCTGCAGAAATGTCTTAATTCTGCTTAAGAACACTCCCCAAGGAAGTTGAAATTAATTGTTGTTGCAATGCTTCTGGAGAACACTGGTACTCACACAGAGATTGCATCTACACAGACCTGTCACAGCTTTCAAGGTGAGGTTTCTCAAATTAGATCCTTCAGCTGCTCTCTGACTTGGTCATGGTCAGATTTGGTGAACTTTCCAGAGTTTTCAGTGTCCCTTTCCCTTGGTTTCCCACATCTTTAGCCTATGCAAGTGCCCCAAAGGCTCAGAAGGTTTGTGCAGGAAATGGAGGCCTACAGTGTTTTTGTGTTTATGAGCTGTAATTTTGTTTAAGAAGTTCCATTTATTGCCTACACTGAGAGCACTGCAGAAGCAGCAGATGATATTCCTACTCATTTCTGGAAAATGACAAGAAATTGGGTGATTTGGATAGGTATTGGTCAAATATTATGCTCCTGAATACACCTCTCTGCACACACAATCCCCAAAGGCCTCACCATCATGGTCTCAGATGAGCACCCCAAAGGTTCTCAACTTTACTTCTTGGTGAAATCTTGGGTCTCTTTGAGAAAGGCAGAGACAGAGTCTTAGCTTTAGGAACATTCAAGGACATCTTGGTGGAGCAGAACTATTTCTTGTGTTTAGGTGCAGCAAGGTTTGCTGGCATTTAGGCAGATGAATCCTGTAAAGTTTGGTGTTGGCAACTGTGCCTTATGTGGTTGGAAAATGTGCCAGGCGACCCAAGGAGTGAAAAGGAGAAGGTGAACACTAAGTGATTGGTCTGTGACTCAATATCTCTCTTCTCCTTCCCACTACTTCCACACATTTACTCATAGCATGAATAGTGAGATAAAGTGGGGATACACTTTGAAATGAGGCACTCATGAAGCCACTCGACCCTTTTAGTCTAAATTGATGTGGTTTAGGTATGGATGAGTACAGTAGAGACCCATACATGTTAGAAAGGCTGTGCTGGAAACAATATAAGTGCTTGGGTATTATGCAACTTCCCCAGAAGTTCTCAATTAGATGAAAGGATTCCTGGAGTATCTTGAAATTAATATAAGAGTACTCAGCATGAGCAGAGATGAGCTACTCTACAGAGATTGCCATGAGAGCCAACCTCATGGAGAAGGATAGATCTGGTGGGATAGGGCTAGCACATCCTCCTCCAGGAATGTGAGGGGGTGGTAGATCTATCCACTCCCAAAATGGGAAAGGAAAGCACCCCCTTTGTGCTCAGGGCCTTGCAAGACTTTGGGACTGGATTCCCAAAATGAGTTCCCTTCTCCTGCACTCTCCACAATAAACAACCAAGGCAGGTGACGTGGGAATTAAGAGCGATCTTACACCTCATGGGAAAAGCAATTGGCAAACCTTCCCAAAAAAAAAAAAACAACAGCAAATCATTGATGAAATTATCATTTGAAAAGAACAGGAAAAGAAGAGCACCTGCAGACTTGAAGTATCCCAGAAATCTAAACAGAGGCTGCCTCACCATCCAGACTCATTCCATTTTAGTGCGCTATTTCCCAAGTTGTTGCGTGAATGATCCCAGTGTCTTTGCCTTTACAACCTTGCCTGATAGGCCATTCCACACATTTATTATCCTCGATGTGAAAAAGTGCTTCCTAACGTCTGTTCTAAATCTGTTTTAATTTCCATTTATGCTCCATTGTCCTATAATCTGTTTGGAGCTGAAAATAGAACCAAGGTATGATCTTCTTACAACCCCTGGCAATAAATTTTATTAGTATTTTTTTCCAAATTTCACAACCTTGCAGTAAATAAGAAAGCTTTATGGGGAAAAATAACCTCTATCCTCCTCCACTCTCCTCTCCATCCACAAACCCCATGACCTTTCTAAACTTTGACCAGTGTCATTGTTTTCTTTCACCCCTCCCTTTTGCCTTAATATTGCATTGGTTACAGGAGTAAACCAATTATATGAGTATTAAAAATGGAAGCAGTTTGCTTGCTGGCAATGTATATCTTTTACCAATGGCTGATGGAAAAAAAAAATTCTCCCAGCTGCTCTGTAAAGCTCTCTCAATGCAGCTTGGAACATCTGGTTTGTTTTGTGTGAAGCCTTTTACACAAGGCATTTGCAATTCTTTAGTCAAATTGGATTTTTAGTTCACTTTCCGGTAGAAAGGTTGATATGTTTGTCATTAATAAGCAAGGTAAAAGCAAT
The DNA here is from genome assembly GCA_013397245.1 of Thryothorus ludovicianus. Classification (NCBI taxonomy): domain Eukaryota; kingdom Metazoa; phylum Chordata; class Aves; order Passeriformes; family Certhiidae; genus Thryothorus; species Thryothorus ludovicianus. The sequence continues at coordinate 356,930 of VZTB01012392.1, read as the reverse complement.
ATGTATGTAATTAGAATTCAGTCATCAGAACCAGGGTGGCAGGGTCCCCTAAAAGATATTTTCATTCACTTCAATTTGCAATCAGAGGATGAAGTTTCCTCAATGAGTTAATGCCATTTGGTCCTGGTGGACTATAACATTGCTCCAGCAAGGCATATTTATTTGCATGATTGGCAATTAGAATTTATTGATTTCAGAAAAGGAAATCCTTCCCTGGGTACTTGTGTTTCATTCCCTTGGCTGACGTTGGACAGGAAAAGCTGTCAAGATATGGATACCACATCTGGGTTGGAGGAGGAGAACATAATTATTTCTATTTCTCAGCAGTAATTTCTCAGGATCAAGGGCACTGATGGACTCTGGAGAGGGTTCACGCCAATATTCCTTGGCAGGAAATGAGATGGTTGATGACTATAATAACGAGACCTTTTTGATACTCTCAGTGGAGGATGCAATGTAGGCTCACACCCAAACTAGTCTCTACTAGATCTGGGCACTAGATCAGGCTGGTCTTACTCAGGTTTAGGTTTCAGCTGGAATTTTATATGAAATCAGAAATCAGCCTAAAAGTGGGCTGTACCCCAGAGTGGCCCTTAGCATGCAATTTCATTGCCACAGACAGTTTAGAAGGGGTTTGTCATAGTTGCCTACATCCAAAACCAGAATAAGAAAAATGTCTTCTCTCAAATAATGGCAAGGACCAGGTAAGTTCCTTCCACAGGAATTTCAAAGGTGAGCAGCTTAGAAATTACAGAATTAATAAGAAAAAAATATACAGAAGCTACAAATAAAGGATGAAAATGAAGAGGCCAAAGGAAGTACAGGTTTTGTAATATTCATTTCTGCTATTCCCCTTTTCCGTTGGATGCAGTATATTGAAGATAGTAGTCAAGGATAGACACAAACTCTTTTCTGCTACTTCTAAGGAAAATGACAGCCCACAAAGAGTTGAAATATGTTTCATTCTCCACCCTCAACTTGACCAAGAGCCTGAAAGGACTTACAGCTCTGCCCTTTCTACCCATGCCCCCATTTTCCCTCAATATTGTTGCCAAATATGCAGTCGAAATTAATAGCACTGCTTCACCTGCCACATGTCAAATTTAATTTTACTTTAAATCAGTCTTAATTATTCTAGTGAAGTTTATAGTTTTAATGGAAAGACATTGCTTGCTTAAACTATAACATTTATTACAAAGGGCCAAGAGAGATTTAAAGTCACATTGTCTTTCCAAAGTGGACATTTTTAACTAGATAGTATCACATCTCTAAGAAGGTGAACTTTCTGAACCCCAATGACCCAAAAATGAAAAAAAAAAAAAAAGGAAAAGAAAAACCAATAAAATTCTACACAAACTAAAGACAAAACCCAATGCCCAGTGTAGATTTCTCCATTTGCACCAGGGCACTCGAGCACCAGTGTGGTACAGACTAACCCTTGCCATGAAATATTTTTGGGGAATGAAGAGAGAAGGGCAATTCCAGGAATGTGGAATAGGCTGACAAATCAGGTCAATGGCTGATACTGATCACTATGAAATGCTTCAGCTCTGACGAAGATTTAATGTTGCTCACAGAACTGTAGCTGCCTCCATCTCCCATTGGTGCCACTCATTTACGTGCAGGTGAAATATAAAACTAAGGGCTATTAAAGAGCCCACACTTTTTCCAGGAAGGAGGGTGTTAGGTCTGCATTAGATCCTGGCACTAATCCAGAGCCTGTAATCACACCTTGCCAACTGTACCGAAAATTTCCCCTATGAGTTCCTTTGGCAACACCCCATTTTACAGAGCTGAGTCTGTGCAGAGTGACAGCAGCCTTTCAGTCCAGCTGCATTTCAGTCATAGGAAAATAACCCCCTGGGCACAATTTATTAAGCACTCTGGAACATCCCTGGCAGTTTTGTTTAGTGGCTAGAACATAAGAAAGAGCATCAGTATTCAATATCTGGTTGTTTGATGATTACAATTAAGGTATTTAATTTTTTTGTGTACTCTGCTTTACCTGCCTGTGAAATAAGTAAAACAATACTGCAGAAAATATATATAGTCTGTAGCTATCATTTATGATTTGCATAAATATCCCTAAATTCTTTCCAATTCCCTTCAAAGATAAGCATTAGCCGAAGGTTTATACATGCATTGTTTCTTCTTTTTTCCTTTCTTTCTTCCTTCTGTGGGCTTCCACTCAGAAAACAGATGGTCTCTTCTCACTGACATTTTCTTACAGTTTTTAAATGATGCTGCAGTAGGGGAGAGCTGAAATGTTCAATCTAGAGCTGTTCAGTCTCAATCTAGGTTCATAATTAGCAGTAGCTAAGTGAAGTTTAATAAGGGCAGCCCACCAACTTCTCTTTTTTTCCTGGTGCTTTCACAGCCAGGCCATAATGAATGTGGAGTTCATGGAATTTCCCCTGACCGTGACTCCCTGGAATATTTAGTGTTTACCTTTTGTGATTATTAAAGGAAGGGAAATGAGCCCTAAAGGAAGACGGAGTGACATCTAATATTCCTTAATATTCTCTTGTTTCTTTAAGTGATGGCTTTTGCCAAAGGAGGGCCTCCCTCTCTTATCATCAGCCAGGTCCTGACCCTGGGCCAGGGATCCTGGCTGTAACTTGACCCTTGGACCAGGTGTGTGCCTGCAGGTCACAAGGCTGGCAAAAAAATATCAGCCCATGCTGCAAAACAGCCATTCCTGAGCACATTATTGCCTTTAACTCTTTCAAGCTCTCTTGAGGCAGGAGAGCTGGAGTGACTGCCCTGTGCTGTGGGACTTGCTACCAACTCATCCCATACCTCTGCAAACATGTGGCATGCCAGGAAAACTGGGATAACCATACATGTGCTTAGGTGTGAGCCTACACAAACTGGACCTTGCATTTGTGGGAGCACCTTTGTTTTACCTGGTTGAAAATGGGCCTGAGAGAGTTTGTGACCTGCAGAGCCGTTCGCTTCCTTCCTCTGCTTTCACAAAGCTGTTGCTAAATCTCAGGGATTTTACAGGGATCGACTCTGGGATGAGAGAGCTGCTCCAGGTTTTTGCAGCAGGTCAGGCTCTGGAGACTTTCAAGCACTGCCTCTGATGTGCCTTGGGAGAGAATTCAGATTTAATGACCTCACTCAACGCAGTGATTGCAGTGCTGGACGATTGGACGTGCAGTGTAAGCAGCCCTGAGGAAACTCCCAGGTGCCCCTTACAGCATGGCATGGTTGTTCTAAGCCTGGCCTAAAGTATCTGTAGTCTAAGCATTTGGCTGCCCTAAATCCTCTATGATTTTGAGTATGGATTACTCACGGGTACTCCTTTCTCCAGCAAAACCCCACAATATATGTAATATATTCTTTTTATTTGCCTGCTGCTTTTCTTTTCCCTTTTTTCCCCAGCCTTCAGCATGTCCCCAGGTCATCCCTGCAAGCCTTTGTCCTCGGCTGAAATGTCTGGAGACTTTTATGGGGGGTTCCTGTCATCACATGCATCCCAGTGCATGGGCTTTTAGGCAGACTCCTCAAACTATGAATTAAAAAGCACAGGAACTGACAGCCCTGTGAACTACCTGTGAAAAATCATACCTGGGTTTATGAAGCTATTATGTCTTCAAGGACGTTCGGCAGCAATTCTTGAGGAGACGGTGTTACAGGGGGGAAAAAAAGGCTTTTTTAACATCAGTATCTACTCTAGTCCTAGCACAAAATGAATGCCACTAAGTAATAAGTAGTCTTCATTGTTATGAGCATAGAGAGTGATCCAAAATCTATTAAATAAGAGAATTTCCAGTGATATCAGTGGTCTGTGGTTGGGGTCTTCAGATAGAAAATCTCACTGGTATCCCATTTGCATTGTAACAGTCTCATAACAATTTGTGCAGTAAAATCATTACCAAAAGCCATTAATAATATGAATACACGAGCAGTTCAGCTCTTTCCAAAGGGGCTTAGCCCCCCTTCGCTTCTAGAATCATGCACAGTTAAAGAAATCAAATCTTTTCCCTTTCTCTTACTGATCAGAGAAGTAAAAAAAAAAAAAAAAGAAAAAAATGTAGTCAGGTTTGAATGTTTTTCTCTCTTCCTTCCCCCTTTTCCTTTTTGCTTGCTGCTGAAAAATAAAAATAAAAAATTGCCAAATCCATTTTAATGACACTTTATATAAACCATTTTTCCAGACTGAGATTGTGGACATCACTATGTTCCACCCCATCACAAACTTTTATGGCTGACTTATAAAGTCCCAGAGAAGGAGATGTATAAAATTCATGCAGACCATGGATACCAGAAAACATATTTGGGAGCTTAGGCAGGGGTTCCTTGGAGACAGCTAATATGTAATTGAGCAGTTACCCTCCAGTGTAGGGATATCAAAAGAAAGCAGATACCTGGTTGCTCAGGTAAAGCCCATTTCAAAAGTTAATTTTAAACAGATGGAATTTGGTGCAGTCGATTTATAGCCACATTCTCTCACCAGCACAATCCACAAAACATACTTAACCACAAAGATGCTCGTGAGTCATGGAGATCCAAGACAAGTTTGTCTCCCATCTGCCTTGTGATATTTTCCCTCAAATTAAAATGATCATCCATACAACACATTTAGAGTATACAAAGCTGATGTACCTTCATGACCACATGTACCCTCCTGCAAAATAAGACCAGACCAATCAGTTGCACTTCCCAGCTCTATTTCTTAGCAATGGAACAAAACCTGTACAAAAATCCATTAAAGTGTTAAAATCAGTACTCTTTGTGCCAGTGCATCCTACTTTGTATGATTTAAATTGGTACAAGACCCTCATGGATTGGAAACACTGTATTATCCTTTTCATCCCATTTATCTCATGAAGTGAATTTATTAATTCTCTCCATACTAGGAAAATTCTCTATTTTTCACGTCTTTTTTTTTTTTAACCACTATTGATTTCTTTCAGGAGTGTTAGGGATGATGCATTGGAAACACTGGAAGACCAAAAGCTTTCATCTGCTAGTCAGAACATCAGATAAACCAAGTCTCCAAGTTTGGAATGAAGATGATTGACTGGGAAATTATTTAATAATAACTTCTCCATGTGGAATTCTCTTTTAAAATGTATTGTATTCTGTGCATGCCTACAGGTGTGTGAGTATAAAAAAATAATAGCTCTGGCTGAAAACTCCTCTGCTTTGGCAGTTTTCAATCTTTCTGGGTTTGTTTCCCAATAGAAAGCCATTCTTTTCACTGAAAACACGAACAACAATGAATTTGTTTACATGTCAATGAGGAAAAAGTCCTTCATGTGTTTTTTCTTCTCTCATGCTTTACTCTTTTATTATTATGGTTATTAACTTTACCATTTGACTTAGCACCACACCTTTAGCCCCTCAGAGCACACCAAGGCAGGGCTTGTCTGTGCCATAAACTCCGTCAGCTGAAGTCATCAAGTACTTGCTCCTGGCCATGTGTGATGGCTGATCTTTGGGTCAGCATGGCAAAGCCCCAGTCCTGTTTTTTGAAAGCAAATGAAGGATAATTATCCTCACAGCTCTTGTTAGTATTCAGCTTTCAGAGAATGGGGGGAACTTCTGTCTTGGGCTGAGGTTCCCTTGGATGTCTTTGGGTTGGGGAGCAGGGCACAGCTCGCCTAGGGATGATCCTCAGTGGCTCCAGTGGTCCTTGGTCCAGCACTGCCTGACCTTCTCCTGAGGCAGACCACGCACACAGAGCAGCACATGTGTACGGAAGGGCTGGGAAACATCTGCTAATCATGGAGCAGGCTAATGAGCGGGGAGCTCCTCGGCAGGGCGTGTCCCTTGCTGCTCTGGAGGTACTGAGGTGGGACTGTGAAATTTGGCGGTCTGTCGAGCGTCTTTTTTGTGCACTGTCACGCATGGTGTTTCCAATCAGCCTCCGAGCGCCAAGAACCGCTGAGAGCAGCCAACCTCTCCGCCCTCCTGCGCAGCTCAGTAACTGCAGGCTTCCTCTTGGCAGGCATCTTCTGCACCCAAAATAATAAATAAATAAAAATAAAACCACTCTATAAGTGTCTGCCTGTCTCCCTCCCCTTTTATGAGAAAACAGAGTGGGGGGAAAAATGTTGCAGGTGGAGTAAGAAGAAAAGCAAAGAAAAAATCTGCTCAGACAGAGAGACAAAACAAGCAACTGCTTAAGGGATTTGGCAGCAAATGAAACTGCCCCCTTCCCCCTCCCCGTTTGGAGCCTGGTTCAGCATGTACTGGTGGTGGATCACAGTACCAGCCACACTGAGATACAGGCAGACACTTCTGTCTCACCAGCTGCTCTGACAATCCATTTTCATAAAGGAATGGGAGGGGAAGCAGATCTGCAAGATGGAGCTCCCGGTCACCGTGTGAAAGCTTCTCCCCGCACCGCCCCGTGCTTCAGGTGTCGAGGCTGTCAAAGGAGTTTGACAAGAGCAGAGAGTGGCTTTCCGTAAACATACAGCAACTGCAGCCAGGATGCCTTCAGTGGCCACACACATCCGGGCTCGTACGCTGCACAGGATGGGATTTTGGAGATTCCTAATGAAAACCTGAAGCGCTGCATTGTGATTGATGACTGGAATAGGAGTTCTTCCCACTGGGCAGCTAATGAGACAATCACTCCATGTTTGCTTGGGACAACACCATCTTAAGAAAATCAGCTCTGGCTACTTTAAGCATTAATAACATGTTCTTGGGTTGGTTTATTTATTTTTTTTTCTCTTTTCCCATGAGGTGTTAACCCTTTAAACTGGCCCCAGCTAAGGAAAAATCAGGATAGTTAAATTCAGTCAACTTGTCTGCCTACTTATATAACAAACTATTGCGTGACACAATGCATTTTTTATGCAATTGAAGTGATTCATCCAGAAAGATGCATTTCAATGGAGGGGAATAAAAGTGATTCTTTACATTTCGTTTGTGCAAATACCAAAGCTTGTGAGGCACTTTGGAGTCCATCTGGCTGAAATGTGCTATATATAAATGTAAGATTGTTATCACCAAAAACACATTCAGTATGGTGTTTCTCTCACATATTTTTTTGTTAATTTCAGTGAACCAGTTCTTTATAATGAATAATTTCCATTGGAAAGCTTTGTTTTCCCTGTAACATAAAGCTTTTTTGGTTTCAATTCCTTGTCTGGTTTTCATTAGCTTTGCTATGAATTAGCCAAGAGGGCTTTTCCTCTCAGTTAGGTTGGGAAAGTACTATTGGCATGTGTCTGATTTTTGTGGGAAAGTGCCTTTTTCCCCTTATTTAAATTATTAATTTTGCTTGTATTCCACTACAGATTCTTGCAATCCCAGCAACAAACCACACTCTTACATTATCAGATGTGTCTGCCTTTGCTCCTAAATACCCCCTACATGCTCATCACCATAGGATTCTTATTTCTCTGAATACAGTGTTTTATGTATTGCAACTATATAAATGTGTGTGTGTGTTTGGAGCTCTTAGAAAGCAAACAGTCATAAAGAGATTGGTTTTGAGCTTGTATCCATAGGAAATGACCTGATTCCTAAATCCCAAGCAAGCTTTTAGGAGGAAAGCCCCCAATATCCCCATCAAGTTTTATATCCCTGTTCAAGAAGTAACCAAATCCTTTCCCTTGCAATATCAACTGCTTGCAAGATCAGTTTTACTGGAGTTTTATCAATAGAGTGGGGACATGTTTGGGTTGAATTTTTACCCCTAAACAGACCTGGACTCTCTTTTCACTGGTATAGTCCAAAGTGTTGAATCAGGCCAAAACATATGAATAGTGTTAGTCAGCATCCTATAATACTCTGTAGCCCTGCAGGTGTATTCAGGAAAGTGGTTTAAGAGCTCTAAGGTGATCTCCACACTAATTCACCAAACCCTGCTTTTTCTGCAGAACTGGAACTTGTGCTAAGCGTAAAATTCCTGTCCCAACACACACCAGCAAAGCCAGGCAAACACTTGCCTGTCATTGTGTTTCCCAAAGAACTACATGTTTAAACAGCTCCCATCTTAGAGGGGAATCACTTTAATCAAAAGACCTGGTAAAGAAATTAAAACAAACGTATAAATAAAAAATTACATAATGTGTTGTGCCACATTTTACTTGCATACGAAATGTTTTTATAAACCTCTTTATAACCTCCCCACTTGTGACTTCTGGGTCTTGTTATTATTAACTGAGTGGAGGATAGATCTTACTCTATCCCAGATGCAGCTGCTTATGAATTCACTCTTTCATAAACTAAATAGTTTATGTATATGTATGTGTGTAATTTTTCCCCTTTTTTTGCAGTAGGCAGAAATCACACACAGTATGATGCAGTTACATCATTGCTCTGGGCACCTTGCTTTGCACATCATTAGCTTCCAAACACAGGCACAGACAGCAGTGGCAAGTTATCAGACTTGGGAAAAAAAAAATCTTCTGTGTGGAAAACACTGCTGTTGTAGAGCTGGAGCTGGACTCTGACTAGAAAACGGGCTGTGTTCCTGCTTCAAACACTCCTACAGCTCTTAAATGGCCAGCATCATAAAACCCAACATGAATTATTGCCTTCCAGCCAGCTTAGTGTTTTCATCTGCAAACTTTTATTACATTGTTCAGCACAGACGTGAAATAGTGGGGAGATTACCCAGCTGCACAATGCACCCTCTTGTCCCCATCTGCACCAAAGCTGCCAGCAGACCATCCACTGGCAGGGACCCCCGAGGGTTCTGCCACTCCAAAAACACAGGAATGCCACAGGTGGTGCATTGGTGACAAAGGACAGGTGCTTCCAGGGGGCTGTCAGAGCAGGGCTTACCTGGACTTACCCCTACATTTACATCCTCAAGGACCTGCAGGCAAAGTGAGGGCACTGGGAGCAGTACCATGATGTAATTGATCTCTCAGTGCATAGTTTGGAGATTTTCACCTGTATTTAACAACAGGTAAAGGAAATACTGAGCTCATTTTATAGTACTTGAAAGCCTGATGATGTTTTTCATATGACACCAAATTTCAAGTCAAAAGCATTGCTACAAAATAAGATACAGAAATTATCTTGAAGAAAGGTTTCTGTGGCCTATGTAGGAAAGCAGCAATAAAGAAGTGAACAGAGGGAAAAATATGCATAGAAAGAATCACAAAGGACAGTAAAAATAGAAAATTGACCTGTCCTGGTTCAGGAAGATTTAACTTGACTTTTAATCCTATCTGAGCCCACTGACATGTCATTTTTCTCTATCTCAGCCAAGGCCTGATACTGTGCAATATGTGGCACTCAGTTGAAAATTGAACAGGATCTAGACCTATGAATGGGAGTTAAATTTAGACAAAGAAAATGTACAGGGTCCTCTCCCAATTCTATCCTGGAGCCATTTTGTAAGACCTATTCTAATTACTGTTCTAATATGAAGCTGTAACTAGTTATTATACTAAATGAGGTATCAGAATTTCATAAAATTAAAGACTTGGTTTCTATTTTGATGTCAATGCATTGAAGGGCTAAATCACAGAATTATAGAATGATTTAGATTAGAAAGGACTTTAAAGACCATCTTATTCCAACCCCTGCCATGGGCAGAAACACCTTCCACTACACCAGGTTGTTCCAAGCCCTGTCCAACCTGGCCTTGAACATTTATAGGGATGGGGCATCCACAGATTCTCTGGTCAGCCTGTGCCAGGCCCTCACCACACTCACAGTAAAGAATTTCCCCTTTATATATAATCTAAATCTACCTTATTTCAGTTTCACATTTTTCAGATTTTCACAATATTTCAAATGTATCTGATGCTCACCCACATTATCTGGTTACTTTCTCAATGTTTCAATGAGAAGGGAATTAATGGATGAAATCTATTTTGCCATGTGTGGTAGTCCCTTTGGGCAACTATTTGTACATTTGAATGTTGGTAAATGATAGAAAGTTCAGTATCCATGGGAAGGTCATTTGAAAGTCTCAGAAAACAATTTTATATGCAAGAAACAAAAACATGATCCATTTCCCATTTCAATGGGTATCTTTTCACTACTACAATGACCCATGAGTTTGGGGTTTGTAAAGCTTATTCTCTGTCATACAAAGGCCATTTTTAGTGCAGTTTGAAGGCTACAGGAAGGGTTAACCTCTCAGCTGCCCTCCCACGCTGTGTTTTGATCGGTGCCCCAAGCTACAGGACAGATATCTCTTTGTTTTTCGTCTTTAATATCCAATTCCCAATTCACTTGTGTAGATGATGGGACTCTACAAAACTCCCTTTGTCTGAAGTAAGAGATGCAGCACTTACTCCACAACTGACTTTTAATACTTGACTTTCTTCTTTCTACTTCAGAAAGCACCTGCTTGAGTAGCTTGATGACTAAAGAGCTTTTCAACCTCCCTGCCACCATTTTAAGATCTGATCTACTTCATAAGAGACTGAACACCATTGTGACTGCTGTTAGAGTTGCATACGTGAAAAGAAATTGATGGTGTTGATGCAATTGTTAGGGGGTAAGTGGATGCCAGGAACTACTGAAATAGTTGACCCAGCTATTGGGAAGTCTGAAACTTGAGGCTGAGATCATAGAGCATTACCCAAAGTCAGGCAAAGGTGGGATGTTCAGTCTTATAACTAATGGGCTCTATATTGCATCCTGGAAGAACACAGAGATAAATTATTATCTTATCCTTATGGTTGGTTCGTTATTAATTTTTTTTTTTCTCTTCATGCCAGAGATAGTGCACAGGGTTAAAATGATGGCACAGAAGAAGACTGAACAGTCTGGAGACAAGCCTTTGCTAGCTTTACAAAAGCTGATGATGAAGACACTAATATAAAGCTATAACAAACATCAGCAAAGAAAAACATCAAATCAGCCTGGATGCTGGGGCATCCAAAGAAACTGAAATTTTCACTTGTCTGAGACTGCATTGAACATTGGACACACCTGAGGAGTTGCTATTCTGTCTTTTTATGACTCATATGCAGGAAAGACACAAATGGTGTCAAATCCAGACACTGTGGTTCAGACATTTGATGAAACAGAAACCAAGCATAGGGAATCAAACATTAATTTATAAGTTCAGAAGTGAAAATAAGGTCTTTGTTCTTCCTTCTTGTTCACAACATCTAAAGCCTTGAGGAATAAACACTTCCATAGTCAACTTGTTTATAACCTTAGGGTAGATTATGTTTATTCGTTGCATGTGTAAATCTCATGGTTATAGCAAGAAATAAAAAGAAAGAAATCAGAGTTGATTACAGCCAGTGGTGATGTGACTGGGAAACAATAGATGTATTGTGAGGGAAATCTCACAGCAGCCCAGAAACACACAGGAAAGAAAATTTTTAAAAAGAAAAAAAAAATAAGTAAGGAAGAAAAAAAAAAGGGGAAAGACAGACAAAGGGTCAAAGGGAATGGGCGATTTCTTATGCAAACATATTAACCACGTTGCCTGAAGTCTGCATTGCGTAACTGAGGAAAGAAATTTCTCAGTGCAAAATGCTCCGTGGTCATTTGGCTTTTTTTTGTTGGGTGGATGTTCTTTAGCAGGGGAAAAATGCATAAAGCAGTTCTTCCAGTAACCTCTGACTCTTTCTCGCCATGTCTCTCTCTTGCTTTCACTCTTGTTCTGTTTTTATTTATTCCCTGCAAATACAATGGAGAATAAAAATGTGGTAGGACCTGCTGGCGGCAACTATGGCCTCCGGATCCAAGCTGACAAAAATGTCAAGAAACTGACAGTAAAATATGCGAATAAAATCCCTGTGAACGAGAACAAAACTCAGGCTCACACCACCACTCTCTACATTGTGGCTTTTGAGAGCATTTCTATCAGTAGCTATGACTTTCTCTTTAAAAAAATACACACATATATACATTTATCACATGTATTTTCTTCTGAAGTTTTTTGTCAAAAAAACCTCACAGGAGGGAAACAGCGCGCAGGAAGATGGGAAGCAAGAGACATGCAGGGCAGGGAGCTCAGGGAAGAGCTGACATTCCATGGAGAGACAGGACTGCATGCTGAGCACCAGACATATGGATCCTGTATGAAGCTGCAAGACAGACAGACTTCTGCTGCTCCCTTCTGTGATCACGAGATGAGGAAAATGTAAAAGCAGTGTCTAGGAAAGGCAGCTCCAAGGAGCACCCAACCATCCACAAGCCGGTGTTCTTTATCCTTCCTGACAAGACAGGAGGAGATGATCACCTTTGAGTGTGATGGAGATTTAAAGGACTTGGATGGCTCAGTCTGGAGAAGAAGTGACCTAAATGTGGCCTGGATGTGGTCTTCCAATACATAAGAACAATTAGAGGGAGACAAACAACAAAAGTCTTATCTTGTTATCATTAGAGGTAGGAAAAGAAATAATAGGCTTGAATTGCTCTATAGAAGATTTAGGTTGAGAAAAGAAGTTTATTATCATTAAGATATTTCAAACACTAGAGTTAATTGCTGTGCGGATTCTAAGCTTTTTAGAAACATCTGCACAAACATTTTTCTGGAGGATACAGGCTTAGCTATTCCTGGCTGACACGAGGTTACACATCCTTGAGTGTCTTTTCAGTTCTCCTTTCTATGCTCTTGCTATGGAGAATCCAATAACTAGGCAGAAGGATTTTATATTTCTAATCATGGATGAAGGAAAGCTCCAGCTATGAAGAGCTGGAGAACTGGAAGGCCTGGATTCCCTTCTTGACTCTCACAAATTGTCCCCATGACTTTTGAGGAGCTGGCTCACCAATTCCACACACAGAAATACACACACACACAGAGAAATGTGTGGGGAATGGCTCTTCTGCTCAAGGAAAGAGGGAGCTCAGGATGGAAACGCTCTTCTGTGCAGAGCACAGACATGAAATGTGTATGACACTTATGCTGTACTCAGAGCTGTTTTGAGACCTAAGGCAAAGTGAAGTGGTGTTAAGTCTTAAGCTGGAAATTTTCTTCAGGAGAAAGTTTCGCGCTGCTATCTTGGAGATGTGCAAATATTCACTGAGGGGGTGTCATAGAAAGGTCTATAAATAATCAAATATGAGCCCCCACATGAATTATGCATGGAATACTTAGAGAAAACGTGAATGTCTTGCACTAGAAGAAATCAGATCAGTGCCACTGAAATCACATTGCCATTTCTACGAGGTATTAACTGAAAGCTAGAAGACCTCATTTTTAAAACTGGCTACAACAGGTGCTTGCAGGTCTGTTCAGACAAAAATCATGGCTTTGTGGAGGCAAATATTAAGAAGTCTCTAAAATGTGTTAATTTATTATGAATAGAAAGCAGTTCAATGTTACTTTTTAAGAAAAACAGTCACAATACAACATTCATTAGCCCCTAAGTGAGGCAGGGGCTTGTCAGTCAATTAGATTTTTGACCCTAAATCATGTAGGCTCTTCTGTAAATTCTGTATCCTGCACCTGGAGGTGAGAGGTACAATATCAGCACACTGTTTTACTTATTATTCATTATATCAAACTGCATTGCTATTAGCAGTAATAGTGCATTTGCTCTCATGAAGAAAGCGCCAAAAGAACAGTTTTATTATAGAACATTTCATTAATAGACTTATCTGAGCAGGGCCCTTTTGGTACTGAAACAAAAATAATTATTTTATGAAAGTCCTTAAGTTGTATTTTATTTTCGGTTTGGTTCAAAGATGTCTTGTGAAGGCAAGACTTCTCTAAAAGTCTTTCCAAACAGCCATTCCCTTCTCCAGTAATGACACTTTTACATTTGATCCTAAATATTCCACTGCATAATTGTGCCTGCAGATTACATTTAGTCTCTTCTCTCACTGCAAAACTGTCAGAATGTCTTGTCCTACAGACCAGCAGGTGAATAGTCCAAACGATGAAGACTCTTATTGATAAAATTAAAGGCAATGCTATTCCAATCTTCCCATCCCTGTCCAAAGATGGGACCTCTACTACAAATCCTTGGAGAGGGGTCAAAAGGTGAAAATGGTCAAATATGTTTTCCATGTTTACCATATTTCGATATCAAATAATCAGGACTAGTTATCACTCACTGACACCAGGGACAATGAAGAATCATTCCATCAATGTCAATCCCATTACAAAATCATAAAATTGGCATAAGTTGGGAAAAAGCTGGGTCTACTGCACTGAGGTTCTTTCATCTCCTCTGCATGTTCCCTAATTTGTCATTACTAGAATAGTTGCTATAACTATCCTGGTGAAAATATAAAAGAGAGACTTGCATGACCCATAAACTCAATGAACCATTAAATAGGTGACAATAATCTTGATAGAAGTTTGGAATATTTAATTAGCACAAAAATGCACTTAGTGAGTGAGTTCAATTGCTATCATGGGTACTCCTCAAAATAATAGCCAAAGATTTTATGTGTCCATGAAATGCCTTAGAAGACATTTAAGAAAAGAAACAGACAATATTTCATGTATTAATTGAGGACCAGATACATCTGTAAGTGTCCAGTAATAAACATTTCCAAGGAAAGTTAACCTAAGTCTCCTGGAATCCCAAAGGTGACTTCATTACACATGAAGTCAAATAATTCATTGGGAAGTTTTCAGTAGCAGGAGCTTATAAAAACACAACTGGAGAGCAAATATTTTACCTTTTCAACAAACCAGGGTCTGCCTAATAGCATAAGATTTTGAAAAGAATAAAATAAAAAAAAAAATCATTGGGGATGATACAGTATTTGCCATTTTAGGAATTTTCTTCCCACTTGAAACTGCCTAACAGAAGGTCTCTGCTCATACAAACTCAGTACTCCTTATAATTTTCAGTAGCAGGGAGCTGTTTATATACATATTTTCTTCCCATGTGGCATTGCCTCCTTCATTGGTTATGATTGTAAAGACTCGTGTACCTCTAGATTAAGGAGTATAGAGTAGAAGCGTGTTTATAATAGCTCTCTCTTTGGCACTTGTGCTGCCACTCCTGAAATATCACATCCAGATTTTGGCATCCACAGCTGAGGTTGTGTCTGCATTAAGAACTAGTTCACAGCAATCAGAGAGGATCTGTGCAGGATCTGTACAGTGAAAAATGTATGCAGAGAATCCAATGTCCCCTCAACAGTTGGGGTTTTTGGGGTTGGGGCACTGGATTTTTATCCAAAAAGATAATTCCATTTGTGGCCACACAAGGTAGCTGACAGTGTAAACTAAAGCAGCATAAGTGAGGACAACCACGAGATTTCCTTTGAAAATATTCTCCTGATCTGAACAAAATCAGGAGCATAGATACACTCTGAAAGTGCTGAAAAAAAATAGGGGGTGATGGTGGATTAGAAAATGGCCCGTGAATAAACAGAGGATTGAAAAACATTTTTGAGACAGCCTCTGAAGGAGCTGCTGGAGACAAGATAAAGCATTGACTTGATCTCAGTCAAAAGTGAGTGGGTGTAAGTACTTTGTCAAGTACCAAATACTGCTACTTTGGCTGGAGAGTGAAGATAGACAAATTTAGACCAGAAACACGATACGTGTATGTGTGTATATATATACACACACACGTATATGGTATGAAATATATATGTCTATAGGCTTTTGCAATGAAGTTAAAATTTAAAGTGGAATAATCACTTTTATTCCAGTTATAGCTTTCATTGCCTATTACTAAATGAAGTTTTCAGATTAAAATTATCTCTCCCCCATTCCCCTTCCATGTTAACCCTAACTTAGCCTCAGATATAGGATTTGAAGCAAGGAAAGAATTCAAGGAAATTTTATCACCTCTGGCACGCAGGCTAGCAGAGGAGAGAACTGCGAAGGTCTTTTTGCTGTTAACTTCCATGAATCTGTCATTCAGAGGCTGCAGGCTGAAAGCTGATACCCCATACATTGCAGTGACCGTTCTAGGGCATCTCTACTAACAGATGTTTCTATTCTTGTCCAAACACCTTCCTTCAAAGTTCTGTTCTTGCTGTGACCTTCATACCAGGACTTGTTATCTTTCTGGCAATGTTTCCAGAGGAGTTTCATGGACCAAAGCTGCTATAATAATTTGGGTATAGGTCAGATAAAATATTCATACATGTTTGCCTGCTTGTCAGTGCTAGAACACGATTCAACTTCTTGATGATTTGTCGACTCTGTTGTTGAAACAGATAAAACATCTGGGCAAAATTTCCTATTTCCTTCATGTCCTTAAAACTGTGTGTATTGTAGAAACTCCAGACATCAGTGTAGAGAGAGGCTTCTCACTGATCACTTCCCTTAACTCAACATTTTAACATTTTTTCTTGTTTCCTTTGGACTGCCTATCAAAAGCTTTTTCTCTCCTTTTTGTCCTGTGCTTCCTGTCGGTGTGCAGCAGTCACTCTGCAGCTTTGCTTGACATTTGGTGGTCCAGATGCTCATGTCACTGCCCGACCTGTGGGTGTTCTTATCTTTGGAAATAAATTAGATACCATGCAAATACGTACGTCATCTTTCACATGGAGTTAGGGAAGTCTCTTCTTGTTGTGTGGAAAGGTCTGTGTCATGGGACATCTCTTATGTGACACAGTGAGGTCCCCACCATGACCAGTAGGTAGCAAAGTGGCTTTCAAAGCTTGATTTCCATCTGGTTATTTGACTCTGCTGAGATTTGGACTACCAATCATTCATGTTGATGTAACCAGACTTCATTTTTCCGGGGTATTCTCAGATTTTCATGGATATTTGGATAAATTGGAAGAAGGATCAAAAAAAATTCTTTCTTTCACTTTGACTGATAAAATATTGCTAAGAGAAACAGGAGTTTCTTTTATTTAAGCCAGTGGCACTCACATTGATGATCTATTAATCAGAAATTTCTTTGGTTCAAGAGAATAGAAAATGCTTAGCTGTACTGCCAAGAGGGCACAGCATACCAGACCTAATCGTAACTTTTCACCATGACTGTAAAATTTTGGAGCTAGATTCAGCTCCTTGGAGTTATGCCCTTCCACAGACCTTCAGAAGACATCTACACAGCATGGCTAAGCATTTTAGGAAAGAGGGGTTGAATGGGTAGCCCTGAAGTGATCTTGAGCTTCTGCTAATGGCCATGAGATCTGGGGAAAGAAACGGCCACACTTTATTTTCAAACCAGGAACTGCAGCTGTGGGAACAAACAGCATGTAATAAACACTTGAATCAAAGTTTGTGGGAGTTTTGTTATTGACTTTGAAGTAAGCAAGTCTGAGGCCTTTACTATGGAAGCTGTGATTCTGTTTGTGGTTTTTTAATGGATAAAATATCCCACGGTCAGCTTGAGACTAAGGATTTCATTTTTGGTCTTAAAAAGAAAGGCATGAAGAAGAATTCTATATTGTTGTGCAGTCTGGCTTTTATTTTGAAGGGCATTTCTTTAAAAAAAAATAGTGCAACTTGTGTGTAGAGTGTTGTGTTTAGGAAAAAAAAAGTTCAAAAAATACCACGCATGATTGATCTCAAGGCTGCTTGCCGATCCAAAGACAACACAGCGCGGCAGTCAAATATACATTTTATGGGCTTTTGTCTGTTTTGCAATAACAGTGGAAAGCATTCTTTAATTAAAATTTAAAACCGTAACTGATTAATTTTCTGTGTAAACAATCCCTGTAAACATGGAAAGTCAGCATTTTAAGGGCAGAGCGGTATAAATTTTGCTTCCTCTCCCGGGTGCTCAAGGGAGAGATGGCAAGAAGGGAGGGGGAGTGCAGGAAGAGACCCAGGAGGGGGAAAAAGTTCAAGGCCTTGGTGTTCTGTACTCAGCGTACACCAGCTGCAGGATCTCGCCTGCTGCCCATTTCTCTGTGCAGGAATGTTGGCATAGGCTCCCTGCTCTTGCTGGGCTATGATTTATTCTCCCTCAGATGCTCGAGGCTGATTTCCAGAGCACCCATTCCCCCCACGACATGACGCTGCAGCCCTGAGTCGTGCAGAGGGATGCAAGGCTCCTGGAAAAGAGGGAGAATGCTCTTAGCATACTATCTGCAGCTATTTCCACTTCTAATGGCGTCAGTGGTTAAAAAAGTTTAGTTGTAGCTCCTTTCTTGCCTCTCTTGGCTTTCACTGGAATTTTGTTATTATCTTCTGTCGGGCATTCATGGAAAACTTGACAAATGTTAAAGTCTAGGTCCTCAGAAGGGCTTTTTAGTGGGATTTAGGTAGCCACAACATAAGAACTTTGTTTAAGCTTCTAAAGTCTTATGGGCAAGGTCAACCTTATTGATCCCTGGGTGAGGAAAGCAGCAGTGGACAGCTGAATTCTGGGTTCTTCCGTAAGGACTGCAGGATAATGTGTTTATCCTTTGGGAAAAGATCTTGACATGCAGCATGAGTGTAAAGGCTTCCATCAACAAAAGAAGTGCTAGATCTGACACTCAGGATCCACTTTACCACCCTCACAAACTAAGATAGTCCTTCATGCAAATAGGTTTTAGCCATATCTGTGTCCAGTGGCTTCAATGGGTCTCCTTTGGAATAAGATAGCACTCCAGGGTAAGAACTGGAGCAGTGAGACTATATCAATGTATCAGCTTTTCTTCATTACTTTTTTCTTTAGAAAATTATAAAAGAGCCATAGGAATAGGTGTGAATATTTTACCTGTTCCTTTCCTCAGGTCTTGTAAAATGGGAGCACTTTTGATGCCGTGATTCAAAAGGATCAAGTGAAAGCTCTGTGGGTGAGAAGAGTGGAAGACCCTCTGTCTTCAGCAGAAGTGTCTTCACATCTATTGTAATACAAATGCCTAAAAAAATTAATATTGAGCTGTTATAAATGCTCCTCCTGCTGCTACGGCTTTTCCTGTGGACTTAGAGGAATTTTATCGATTATTTCAGTTTGTGTTGCTCTCTGAATAAAAATTTTAAAAATGGAGATTCAAACCAAACACAGTTCTGATCTGACTGGAAGGCTTTGCTGGCACACAGAGTTATTTCTTGTAATATAAGCCTTTGCCACCTTGGCCATCCCAGCTGCCTTGCCTTAACTGAATATGTAGCTGATTTTTCCTCATGCTTCCTTTATTCTTTTTCATTTTGCAGAAACCAAAATGCAATATTCCTCCCCAATAACACTCTTTCCTGCTTCTTCCCAAACAAGCATCCCCAAGAGACAAATTCCTCCGGAGGTCCAGCGCTGTGAAACATTCACAAGGATGTCTCCCACTGCTAAATCTTGGAGAGAATCCTGCCATCTCACACAGCCCCTGCAGCTATTTGGTGAAACGGATCCAGCTAAAGTTAATGGTAAAACATCTGCTGGAGTTTTACCCAGCAACTTTAATGGAGCCAGGATGTCAGCCACTGAATTTTGGCACTCTGCAGCAGACAAATATTGTGATCTGAGATTCTCAAGACAGCTGGCCTCCAACCTTCCTGTCTGCACACTAGAAACAATTTCAGAGTTTATCAGTTCTGTATCATAATCAGTTCACTCAGCCATAAAACCTGTTGGTCTCCTTACTTAACTATTTATATACCTGCTTACCCATTAAAATGGCCATTAACTCTCTTATTCCAGCCAGTTATATTCTTCCCAATATGAGTCTGAGTTTAAAGGAAGGACACTTCATGACTTCAAGTATTTTCCACCAAATAATTTGTCCCTAGCATTTCCAAATCTTCTTTTCTTTACCACTGTTGAAAAAGGACCAAGTGAAGCTCAGGAGACATATGTAGAAATTACTTTTGTTAGCAGGGAATGTAGATTATACTGGAAGTGTTCTAACAGTTTAGCTAAGTGTGGACACTGATGTGTCATAGTGCTCTACTGACAGCTTCTTTTCCTCATCTTCACACTCCTGGCAGTCAGAAAAAATGAAAGAAGAGCACACAGTCCAGCACAGTTTGGAAAATTTTGGAAAATCCAAGGCAGAAATGATGTAGCTCCCAAGATTTGACTCCTCCAGGCTGAAAGCAATTTACTGTAGCTGTTGCACAGGCTGTTTGTTGAGGAAGAGATGATTAAACAGGACACTCTATTCAGAGCTCGTGGTCACTTAGAAGATCTTGGAAGCATTCCTGGAGAAGGACACAGCCAGCTGAAGCCCAAGCCTCGCCTCGCAAAGCCATCCCCATCGCACACAAAAGCGCCAGGAGCTGTTCCCATTCCATATTCAATTCAGCATAAGTACTCTTTTAAATGTTAGTGAAAGGGAATATCTGCCAGCCACAAAAAAGGACAATTACCTTATAGTTTTGAACTAAAGAGCCAATCTTTCTGCATTGAAATGAAACCTGAAAGGCACAAGCAAGGGGCTAAGGGGAGGAGGGACCGGGAAAAAGTGGGGGGACACAGGCGAGGGATGGGACTGAGATGAGAAAAAGACTTCAGAAGCTCCGGCGTTTGCTCAAGAGCCCTTATGTCTCTGAATGGTGCTATTTCTCTCATGCTACAGAGCCACAAAGTTGTTTCCACCCCCACCCCTCCTTCCCCTGGCAATGCGAACAAGATCATAAACGTCAGATGCAGTCTTGTCGCTTTAATGGTCTCATGGCTATGAATAAAAATGGCGCGGTAACAGATTTGTTAATTGACTTTATGTGCAACTGGCATACATTAGGCAGCTCCGTTAGCACCGCTCACAAAGCTGGATGTGTTGCTGCTCGCTCCCACCGCCATCGAATTAAACTTTTAACAGTTGAGAGACCAGAGGGTTAAGCCTAGGAGGCTGGAGTGATATTTTCACTGCCTTTGATGACACACTAAAATACAGAACGTCTCATTTTGCAGCAGAACATTGAGTCTGCGAAGCCGATGTACATGTGGTTACTATTTGCAGAATTTGGCATTTTCTATGAATAGCATAAAACAGGCAGTGGATCAGCTGTCATGTTTTGACAGGGTTGTCCTTTTTTTCCGAATGCCATTCTTTCTTCTTTTTTTTTCCTTTCTTTCTTTTTCCCTTCTTTTTTTTTTTTTTTTTGCTTTCCTTTATGCCATAAATCCACATTTTTCCTTTTTTCTACAGTAGTCTAGAAGCTGGTGAATATTATATTAAAATGACAGTTTGACCATGCATCCAAAGGTACAAGAAACCTTCTATCATGACAGATTGTGAACTCCCGGATGAGAAGAGAAGGGAATAACGTTTGTACATATGGACCAGTATAAGGGATTTGATCAGACATCAAGATTTTAAATGCAGATTGCACAAATATCCATCAGGACTCATGTACACCTGAAAATCATCATGCCATGAGGCGGGTTTGAGTTGTGCCCTTGGGATCTGTGTTAGAATCCTATGATTCTTTGATCTCCACATGGCAAATGGACTTGATTTGATCTTTCCTTGAGATCAAGAATGCAAGACTAATTTTGAGACACTTATATCTGTGATGTCTTATAGAAAACATTTGAATATCCCAGTTTTGACGCATGATTTTGAAAATGATGAGGTATTTTATCCCACGGCGCCATGGTATCTGTTAAGAGGAAAAAACAAAAACCACCACCAAATCGAAAAGAAATTAATATCGACATATTTATCCAGTGCCAAAGTCTCAGGCTGACCCTTCGAACCCATGGATCCATGAAGGCATAGACAGAGAATTAAAATCTCTTAGCTTAGCATACTTTGGAAGAGTGGACATGAAGAATCCCTCAGGAAGACGCTCACAGACCACAGCTCCTCTCCTTGCTCCACGTAGGGGCGGGAGGGGTGGCCATGGTCTGTGCACACACTGGCTTGGAGAGCTCTTCACTTTCCAGCACGTTTTGTGTGCTTTTGTCCCCCACTGCACACCCACAGAAGAGTGGGCAGGCTTTGCCAGCAGCCACGGCATTTCGGGGGACAGGCCAGCCGGTGCTTCCGTGCGAGCAAGGGCTCCGGGAGAGCCAGGAAAGAAGTGGATCTAAACAATAGAGTCACTGCTCAAACTCCAATCTCTCTCCCTCCCATCTGTTCGTCCTCACCTCCCAGGCATCTCCTTCACCTTCACGCACCGCAGAGGTTGGCTTGGCTCACTCTCTCCCGAGCACGTTCACATTTTGGGAAGTCAGGCTCAGGCATTTAATATGGTTATTGGCACTCCACATCACATCCTGAGATGAAGATCCCTGTCTACTGATATTTTCCTCTTTCTTTATCACATTCTTTAATTAGATTAAATTTTAGATTAAATTTCCCAGCATTCAGAAGCAAACAGGAAAATTACTCTTCTGTTTAGCTACTCAATTACCACACCAGCTTTTTCATGGAAGGGCTGATAATATTCTATAAAAAATGGATTGACCAGAATCTGCTGCCCTCATCTTTGCTGCTTTTCTTAAAAATTTCTGCTAATACTCTCTCACAGTGGTTCTGTGAGAAGCAAAATTATTAAATGAGGTAAATGATGAAAGAAATGCCAAAATAAATAGATTAATATGATATTACATTTCTTTGTGGTAACTTTGAAAGCAAGATCCTTCTATACCAAGGCCAGAGACACTTTTATTCTTGAAAACCATTGTGTGAGAGGTCTCAAACTGGGAGGACTGTGCCTGTTTCATTCCAACCCACCCTTTTGCCCACAAATTTTTGACGCTTCCTTGACACATTTCTTTTACTTTTAAATTTTCTAGATAGCCTGTTTTGACAAAAGCATATTTCAGGTCAGACATAGGCTGATCATGGAAGCTTTTAAACTCTCTTGCTGACCTGGAATTAGTAGATTCATGCAACTTTCCACCAAACCCAGTACACCATAAAATAAGTGTTTTACGCTACAGTGGTATTGCTGGCAATGCATAAAATAAATGTCCTGTATGTGCAATACCATAACTCCAGTCTAAAACACTATCTACAGATTTAATAGATGGATAGATATTGCTTTGGTTGTGAAGGGCCTAACACTGCAAGTTGTGTCTTTGGTTTTTTAAATGCATTATTTGGCTGAACATGTTTAATGACAGTGAACAGACAAGAGATCTACACAGATACACAAGCAAACTTCCACAGCCCCATGACATCCCGTAGCTTTGTAACAGCAGAGGTCATAGAACTTACTTTTTATCACCCATCCATTCATCTTCCAGATCTCTCTTTAATTAATTTTTGTCTCAGTATCTTGATCTTTGTGTCTTAACATTTTAATAATGAAAAATGAGTGTAAATCATAACCAGCTTTAAGCAACAAAAGGCAATGGGCCTTTGGCAATGGCCAAGTGGAATGTGTAAGGTAATTGTGTTCATTTCAGATGAGCTGTACCAAAATGCTGTTTAGGAAGGCAGAGAAAATAAATTATTTACTAGGGAATAAAACTGATAAAAGCCAAAGGGGACATCCATGCTTTGATTCTGAGTATAATTTTGCTTCTGATTGAGGTACTGCACCACTAGAAATTAGTTTTAAGAAAAACATCATTTGTTCACTGTTCTTTGTCAATGTACATACCTGAAGGTAGGATGCATTCACAAGCAGCAGGTAACTCATCTGCCACACTTCCAACCATCATCCTCCTAGAGCAAGTTTTCCCTTTTCCCAAGTCTAGCCAGCCCTTGCAGATATTCTCTTTTACATAGGCACAAATTTATCAGCATAATTCTTTCCCATATGAAGCATTCAATATGTTACCAGGCCAAAATGTGTATCAGAATGGACTCAGTAACACAACCTACAGTGGGTCAAGGTGGTAAATTGAATAAATCTTTTATAACTCTCTATTACTCAGCAGTTTCACCAGAGCTCTGTGAGTCTATTGACCAGGAAACACAAATCATTGCATGGGGATGGTTTCCTTCCTTCTTTCCTCAACAGATGGAAAAAGATATTTGGGTAATTGTAGTTTTATTAGAATGTAATGTTTTTGGAAGAGGAAATGGTACTTATTTCAATATTGTGATATTCTCTTTCCAGAATGAAATACTTGGAAGTTAGTGGCTTCTTTGAAAGTGTCATTGATTTTGAAACTTTTCTCATGCATTTTATAATTCTGATTGTACATTTTTCAAATCTGTGAAGATAATACAGTATTTTCATTTTCTCAATAGTTTTGACTTGAAACTGACTGTATTTTCCCATACTACAATAATAAAAAACCCCAAAATCCAACCAAAACTCAAACATGGAAAATATTCAATGTTGAGGTTTTATTAAGGATCCAATGGAAATAAATTTCAGATCCTTCAAAAAAGGAAAATGTGATTTTCTGCTTTACCACAAACCTATGTGTGCCATAAATCAAATGCTAAAATCATCCTTATTTTCAGTCTTTGATCTTAACATACAGCTCAGAGAAAGGCCAAACCAAGAGTATTTTTTTTTCTATTACACTGAGCCTGCTTTGTTAGATTAAACTGTGGGTTGGCTTCCTTCTTCAGCTGGAATTGGCCTTCCAAACCTAGCTGGATTATTAGAATGAAATCAGAGGAACACTGAAAGCTTACTGGGTGATGGGAAGAGGAGGTCCCCATGTGTCCCCTATTTCATACAAATAAGAGTTGGATTGTCTTTTTTATTACTCCAGTGAGGAAAAGACATTTGCAAGAGACTGGCTGTGGGGCAAGAGAGGGAGGGATTGCTCTTCATCCCACATGGAGATTCTCCTGCCCTGATCTGAACTGGAGTGGATTATGCAGTGTCCCTTTCCTGCATAGTGAAGTTCTGTTTTCTGTTCCCACTTGATATTACATGCAAAGATCATTGTCCTTTCCTGTCCACACACACACACATACACAAATAAGGCGCCTTTTTCATTATTTTCTTTCTTTTCCTGCTTCAGCTGTGGGTCCAGCTGGGGAAGGAGTGGGAAAAGGCATGAGGTGGGAGGAGTGGGACGAAATGGAAGGAGAGGAAGGGAGGGTTGGTGCGTGGGGGGACGTGGTGTCCTCCAGGGAGGCAGTTCCTGTCAGGGAGATTACAATGGTTGTCATCTGTGTGATCAAAAAGGAGGGAAACACTGCGGAAGGGATGAGTCTCCACAGCTGTGAAGGGCTGTTAATAACATCACCACGCAAACCCACACCACCCTCACCAGTGCTGCTCTCCATGGGAGGAGAACAGCAAAGTCCCTGCAGAAATTGGCACAAAGCAGCTGCCCCCAAACCAGGCACTGTGGGCACGGGGGCTGCCCGGGCCAAAACACAGACACGAGACACGTGCCACCCCCTCCCAGCAGCAAGGACTTTTATCCTCCTTACTTTTTGCTTCTGCATGGTAATTATTCTTTTTAACAACAGAATATTTGGGAAAGGAACAAGTATTGCTGCAGAAAAAAAAAAAAAAGTGTTTATGAATAATGGAACATTTCAAATCCATCTGGTTTCCGAGACATTTTTTAGTTTCTTGCTACAGCCAATTATATAGCATGCTTGAGTGATAACTGGTTTTATCCTCAGGCTCATTCTGCACACTAATTTCTACACTGATAGTTGCTACCAACCTCTGAGGTTAGTAGCCATATGGTAGTCCAATATGGCACTTAATACTACACTTGTTATACAGTAAGCAGTATTCCGGCAATCATAAATCCACATTGTAGTAGGCACTGTAAAAAAGCTGTGAGTCCTTTTTCTGAGTTTTGGCAGTGATGGCTATTTTTAATTTAATTTCAAGGACATTATAGAATCATTTGCGACTCTTTTTTAAATCTTTTTTTTTCCTTCTCTGTTTTATTGCTGATGAAAGTCAAATTGCTGGCACCAATCCTTCCTGTAAATGGCAAAGACAGTGGAGACCGATAGTTCTTTTCCTAGCAGAGGATCTCCTGATACTGATGCTTCTGTCAAATTGATCCCATCCAGTAGGAATTGGAAAGCCTCCTCTAAATTGTGCTCTGTGTTGCTAAACAAGTGCCAGTCACTAGAAATAGCAAAGTGGCATTTTGTGGGCTATCCATCTTGCAAAATAATAACCACTCTTAGCATTAATTCAGGGATTTTATCACAATATCCTCATCTGATGAGCCATACCACAGGCTTGTTAAGGCAAAGATGGTCATTATTGTACCTACCACAACCATCAGAGGTGCAGGAAGATAAACAGAGTCATCAGGATAAATGTGAATCCTTTCCAAACTGGGAAGGGAATGTAGGTGTCCTGGCTCCCACACCTCTACAAACATTAAGTCAAAGACTTTCACAGGGGAAAGGAGGGAAATACTCCCATGTAAATGCACAGGAAATTGCATCGAAAACAAATCCATCCTTTCATCAACCTATTCTCATTTCAGCACCATATTTCCTATGAGGTTGAAAAATCTGCTTCATGAGAGCATATGTTCCTTCAAAACTCATTTCAGATGTAACTTTTTTTAGGTTTCACCTCCTCTTCATGCTTTCTTTCCATAAATTGCTTTCCAGGGCTGTTGTTTTTCCTATTTATTTGCTCAGCAATCATTAAGACCTACCTGATTCAAAGAAGACTCTTCATAAAATGTGTTGAACAATACAAAAGATACTCTAGTATAAGAAATCAATTAATTATTTTCACCTCTATTAAAAAAACCCTGAAAAAAATAAGTTGTCCTATATTTATACCTCTTCCAAAAGGAAATGTATTTACACTTTCCTCCCAAATCTATCAAGATTCTTTCTTTCCCCTGGTGCCTCTAGCAATTAATCAGTGAGTATAACTTTTAAGCAAGTTTTATGATGCATGGACTACAACCTATTGTGGAGGGAAGTTATTCTATATGGAGCCGAGCTGGAGGAGTTAGAATAAATAAATTAAATTCTATCCCTGACAGACAAGTTCAGGGAAATTCATATGAAGTTAAGGGCCAACCTGACCCAGTGGCCTGCAAGAGGATGGAGAATTAGCTGCCTTTTATCCCAGAGGAAGTCTGGAAACACTGAGGACACTCAGGACAGCTATAAAGTGGACATGAGTTTTCATAAAATAACACCATGTAATCTTAACTGCTAGCTGTAACCTCAGAGCCATTACAGTGCTCAGCAATGTAGCTACCAAGTTTAACCTGTACTAACAGAAGGAAAGGAAAACTTACAGCATAAAGAGTGCAGTGTCTTTGTGTTTGACTACCTGAGGCTTAAGAACCTTTTATCAGAAATCCAGAGCATCTTTTCACGTGATTTCATCTTGGAAAGAAAAGCAGCAACTTACAGGATTTCCATAATTATGACATTTGATTTAACTCACAGAGAAGACCTGTAATCAACCCCATTGATACCCTTGCTTTTCTTGTATGCTGTTAGTACCACAGCCCTATGTGTAATTTTCTATACCTCCTTTCATATCAGGTATAGTAGGCACTCCACTATCAACTTACAACAACCTGAATTTTTAAACAGCCTACCTGGTCCTTATCTCAGCATTGAAGTGTGCAAGTTATCTAACTGCAAAAGTCAGCACAGAGATATGTATTTTGCCTGCGAGAACAGATCCTGACCTTTGAATTCAAGTCACTCATTTCCAGAGCTACATGTGGAGAAGTGGGAAAATCAGGGATGTAGTCCCTTCACTCAGTGAAGTTGCTGAACTCAAGAAAGATGTTGGGTACACTGTAGGTCACCTTGAGACAGAAGGTTTTGCTCTTATCTGAGAGTATTGTCTCTGAACAAACTGATTTTAATTTTGTCTTTGCCTCTGCAGTAAGGGGATTTTATCCTGGCTGGTTTGCTTGTGTTTCTCTGCCTTCATGTAAGTGTAATTTTGGAAAAAGGAGGCCTGGCTTTAATTTTTCATTAATTTTGTTTGTTTGTTTCTTTCTTCAGGGTTTTTTTTTGACTGTTTGAGCTTTTTTTTTTTTTCCCAAACAGGAAATTCCTCTCTGGGCTCATCTATTTGGATGTTTACCAACAAGCTTTTCCCTTAGTTAGCTTATTCCACCTACAAACTCAGCAAGTAAAAGGCAATCCTGAATAAGAATATGCATGCAAGTGGAAAGGAAACATGGGTATTTTACACCAAAAGAAGCTAAATTTTCTAGTATCTCTCTATTTTAGTACAACTATTTGTAAACAAACTTAAGGAATACAATGCCCTGTCTAGTGGAAGGTGTCCCTGACCTGGTTTGGGAGTTTGAACTAGATGATCTCTAAGGTCCCTTCCAAACCAAAACATTCTATGTTTTTTTGAAAATCCAAAAGGGTTTTTTTTTCTTTTAGGAAAGTGACATTTGGGACTTGGCAGCATTGTGGTTGTCTCCTCTTACTAGCTGAAACAGGGAGAAATATGTGTATTTTCAAAACAGTCTTCTGTCTCTGCTGGTGAAGAGCCACAGAATTATCTTTTTTTTCTTTTATTTCTTACGTAAATACATTCAGTAGAGACTTTTTAGATCCATTTATTAATGAGTTATCAGTCAAGTAGCCCATACTGAAATCTGGACACAACTTGAATGGATGGGCATTTGGAATATCCTCCAGGAAACCAGAACCTGCAGGATCATCTTGCTAGGAAGAGCCTTTGCTGTGGATGACACAAGGAGGAAAGTCAAAAGAAGCACAAGAAGTCAGTGAATGCATTTGAAAATTAAAAAGAGGGGGGGGAATGAAAAAAAAGAAAAAAACAATAGAGACAGAAAACATTTTTCAGTATTCACCAGCTCTCCTCATCACTCCAGCCCAGGGCTTTGGAATAGACCCAGTGGAGGGCAGCCTCCTCTCCACATTTCTGACAGACGGGGCATGCTGCTCACCTTTCCTGCCATCTAGTTTGCGTTTTGACAATTCGGGATGGAAACTCCAGCAAATATATGCAGAGAGCGAAGATCCCCGGCTCCCGTTCTCCTCCCGAGGAAGTTAGCCAGGCATTGCAGAAATGTGATGCGTGAATAACGCAGAGTCTAAGCAGAAAATGAGTACGTTTTAAACAAGTCCACTGGAAAAGAATTAGCAGTGAAACTGAAAAGAGCCATATGCCAATAAGGGGGAAAGTGACTCAAAGTGACACGCTGTAATAATATAATTGAGTTAGGATTAAATTGCAGAAGGATAAAAGCAAGGACAGAGCTAAAAAGGTAGAGACTGCGACATGCGCTGCCTTGTTAAGTGGGAGATGGTCAACAGGAGGGGATTCTCTTGCCTTTTTCCTTTCATTTATAATTAGGCAGTGAGAGTACCAGGGGCATGTCAAGCCATTTGAGGGTTTAAATAAAACAGCACTTCCCTGAACCATCATGGCTCAGTTTCAGCATCCCCCCATCCCCCACGACTCCTTGGAAGCAATGGGAGTCTACAGCTATCTCCTCCTGTGGGAAACCCTCCCTGGCAGACAGCATCCGGACCTTCTCCATCTCCCACCCTCAATCTTTATTGTTAAGGGAAAGGGGGAGGTGGCAAGGGTGTGAGGCACCCTTAAGAAATCCCCTGTTTATTTTAGAGTTTTTGCAGGCAGGGGTATGGGGGAGGGCTTCTTTTTTTCCTCCCCTGAATTCTCCTCTATTAATATATTCCATTTAAATTGCTCACGGCACCATGTACTAATTAGGACTAGAATGACAGTTTGAGGAGAACAACTGAACCCACTTGAACTCTTGGAGTTCAGAGTTCATGCACATATGGGAAAAACATCTTCCCATTTATTTCTGCAAATACCCTGCACGTATCATGGAAAATATAGCTGATATGTATGGAAGGAGCTGATCCTGGTGGCTCCTGCAGACACTTCAGATTGCAGCCAAAGAGATTTGAAATGCTCATTTAAAGACAACACTCACTGCACTGGTTCTGTGGGTGATCACACTTTGAGTTGCACTGATTTAAATGAAAGTGTTAATTTGATACCAGTTTAGATATACCAGTACAAAAGCACAAAGGATGTCCTAGAGCATGTTAAAGCAGGCTCATTCCAGTTCAGGATAAGTCAATGAAGAACAGTTTTCAGCTACACTAAGACGAGAGGAACACAGAGCTACATGGAGCTATGCACCACACAAGCAAAACCAGGATGTTTTTAAGTGCAGCCAGGGCCTTTGTGTTACTTAATCTTAGACCAGACATCTCAGCACTTGCCTTCCGTGGATAGTCAGTGGGTTTTGCAACAGTCATGTAATAATAGCAATACTAAGTGATTGTAAGCATATATCTTATAGTATTTTAGCCAGGTGTGTAAATTGTAAGAGGCACACACATTGATTTAAGTTCCCAAAATCAATTTTCCTATTTTGATGGCTTTTATTTTGTCCATTTAAAACTACCCTTCAGGTGCTGACTTTGAACCACTCCCATTCCCAGTACAGAGCATCCAAATATTGACTTGTTCCAGCTTAATGAAATTGATTTTGACTTCTCACCTTTTATTATTTTGGTGGGAGGTTGTGTGCAGACCAAGTCTGTAATGAAACAGGATGATTTACTCAATACCACACAGCAAATCCGTTCCACAGCTGGAGATAAGAGTCTCCTTCTACAGAGAACCACCACACAAATTTGACTACAAGTCTTGAAAATCAGCAGGCTTGGATTGCCTGAAAACTCCAGTTTACGTGTTGGTTTCTTTCCAATCTGTTAAGGAGAGGTTTCTATAAGAATAACTTGGCTGAAATGTCTGTCTGTCTCTGATCTCTTACAGTTATTTTTACAGAATCATAGAATGGCTTGGGTTGGAAGGGATCTTAAAGATAATTTATTTGTTTCCCCTTCCCCTTCCCTTTCCCTTTCCCCGCCTTGCCTGTGGTGACCACATCTCTTTTGCACCCCTAAATGTCCCAAGAGGGAATTAGTTGCCATTTGTGCCATGTGGTTTATTTGCTCTCTCTCACTCCCACATTCCCTCAGCCTGAGGAGTTTAGGAGAAACGCTGGTGGTTTGGTGGAAGCACATTGCAAGTCTTTGGAGACACAAGCAATTCAAAACCAATCAATGCATCTATAAATCCTTGTAAAACTCAGATCCTGAATACCTGGTTACTCTTTCATTATGCGCTGACCCAACAAATGAGGCTGGGGTATTCCTAAGACACTCTTCATTTTTCACTGTGTGCTGTGCTCTGTGTTATTTCTCCATGGCATGCATAAAGGAAAAAAATGTGTCTTGTAAACATTGATCTACTTATTATTCTGCTTGTTTGGATAGCCTTAAAAATGGACATTTATCTACAGTTTAGGTGTCTTAAACACAGACTGGGTACCCAGACATAACACGAATGTGATTGTACAGAGACCATCCGTGATGACTGTTTTCAAAGCATTCCTCTCCCCATATCCTAAACCAGATTTTTACCTCCTCCAGGAGCCTGCAGTTTAGAGTAACTCCTTTGGGAACACAGATTTCTACAGAGTCCACCATGAAAAGCTACCTTTCTTAGGTGTTAATGGTTGAGGCCAACTGTTTTGGTTTTTCAAGGCTGGAAGTAGTAAACTGTAAGGACTTCAGGCAACATATATGTAATGACTGACAGCCGAAATATAGAGACATAAAGAAATGGGTGTCAGGGCTAATGCAGTTCTGCACATCTCCATCACACATTTCAGACATGGGCATTTTTCTTTTTCAGCCTCTGTGTTTTAAAACAAACCAGATTGGGGCCATTGCTGCCTGTAGATTATGGCCCTCGAAGTGATAAACATGCTGTTCCATTGCTATTTGCCCCATGAGATAAACATTTCTGATGGATTTTTCTGACAAAACTGAGAAACCTAATAATCGCAGCATCAGAAAAAAAGTGAAAACTGATTCAGTTTGATCCCCAAAGGACAGGAGAGAGAAAACAGCAATAGGAGATGCAGTTCTGTGGGACTGAACTTGTCAAAGCTCTTTTAGACTGCTTTGAATAAGCACATCCGCTTGGTGTTATAAATAAAGGTTTCAGACGGCAATTTGCATGGATTAGGATTGTTAACATTTATCAATTGCTGGGTTTTAAAGAACTCCCAAATTCTTGATAGGAGTAACTCTTTGTAGTGAAAGATTCATGGTGGGAGTGAAAAAAAATCCGATGAATTTCAAGCTACAGATGAGAGAAAGCAAAGCCATCCAGATCTAAACTGAGATACCATTAGTGGTTCCCATAAATCAAATCATGTTTATAGCAGGGATACAGTTGAATTACCATCTGGACTTTTTAACCTCAACATTTATTTCTGAACCCTCCTCCAATATTGAAAGTAAACTTAACCCTTCCTTTCATCTTCAGGACTTTGACCTGGTGCCAGTTCTTATTTTGAAGGAATGATCTGATTTTTGATGGGGACAGAATGTCACACGTGGCATGAGGTTGGAAGGACTGGGAGTTTCTTACAGCAGACAAAGTCGTAAAAGAAATAAAATACACTCAGTCTTAAATGAGATCAGCTGAATAGAGGGTCAGTGGGAATGAAGTCAGGGGGAGGATAAAGAAAGGAGGGCTCGTTTTAATTCAGGTAGAGGACACAGATGGGGTCCAAGGACAGTGTAGCAAAACATGTAACAGTCAAAAGGAACTTCTATTCTCTCAGGATATGTGGGTTTACTGGGAGGTAGATGGGTGATGAAGAGTTGGATCCTGTTTTCATTGGTGTTAATAACAAAACTGTCATTGCCTTTAATAGAACATCCACCTACTTGTTTGGAAGTGATAACTTTAACCCTTTACTGACAAAACAAATCAAGCTCATATCGAGCAAGTTTTAAAGTTTCAGGGAAAAAAATATCAAGTTATCTGGGTCCCAGGTTTTTTGTGTATGTTGGGTGTTTTTTCTGCTTTTTTTTTTTCCTTTTTTTTTCCCCTTCCTTTCAGTCTACCTCTGAACTTCCTTATTCAGTCAAGGAGCTGCCAAAGTAGTTAGTAAAGGATATTGTTGTGCTATTTCCAGCTCAGGAAGTTGTAGACAGGTGGGGGTCAGTCTTTTTTCTCAGGTAAAAAGTGACAGCACAAAAGGAAACAGCCTCAAAGTGCATCAGGGCAAGTTTAGATTTGATATTAGGAGAACTTTCTTCACTGAAAGGGTAGCCAAGCATTGGAACAGGCTGTCCAGGGAAGTGGTGAACTCACCATTCCTGGAAGCACTCAAAAAATGTGTAGAACTGAGTTCTTCCAGTAACAGGTAACAGTGATCTTTATAAGGACATGAGTGAAACCTCACTGCATGTATGTAGGGCTGTGAGCTAAGCATTTGCACAAAAATGCACACATTTGCCACACAAGGTGATTATGGGGCCTTTGGCTGGCTGAAAGGGTGAGATTCAAGTCGGGAAACTCATCCTGGGATTAAGTCACATGGCTGGGTGAGTCCCCTGCTGTCCTAGCCTTGCATATCAAACACGATTCTTTTCTTTGAGGGCAGTTTCCCTGAAGAAAATAAATGTCTTCCCACCTCCTCTCCAAAGCTGTTTTTGTAAATGTCTTTGGTGTCATATGTTTCAAAGTGAGCTGAACTTTTTTTATTCAGTCCTTGTTAGACACAACCTCATATTTCACACCCTGACTGGTGCCAGGATCCTCTTGGTCTATTGGCGACATTTCTGCCATTTCCTATCTCTCTCCTTCCTGAATTTACCTAACCCAGAGCTCTGGCCTTTTGTTGAAATGATTTTCTGCCTTCCGGCCCTGCGTGCCGTGTGTCAGATTATGTGCAAAAGGTCTCAACCCACTTCCCCTGGGTTTAGGCACAGGATGAGGAAATGAAGAGGAGTGAAGTTACTGATTTCGTTTTGGAGGTCAGAGTGGGTCTTCTCGGGGTAGAAATGCAGTCTGAAGAGCAAATGTTGCCATTTGTTATCCATATTTTTTCAAACAAACAAGAAACCCCAACAATTATTCATGCTGCTGAGTCGGAAATACTTCTCAAAACAGCTGACAAAAAAGAACAGGAGGACAATAGGTGGATGGTGAGATTATATATATATACTCTTATATATATAGCCCAGACACAGACATCCAGTTTTGTTGGAAACAGTGTGAAGACACGAGGAGCAGCGTGACAATCATCTCTGGACTGCCCAAGTGTGTTAATCCACACTGGAAACCTGTAACCTCACAAGGGTGTCTGAAATCGTGCCAGGAGGTTGTTTTCCAGTACTGGGGAATCCCAAAATTTTCCCTGTACTGGAGTGCACAGACTCCAAGCCAGCAGCCTGAGGCCATGCTGAAAGCAGAGGCAGAAGAAAACATCAGTTTGTCCTCCTCTGATGGGGAGGGGATGTACCCTCATGTGTGCTGCTGGGACAGGACCTGAGTGGCCTCCTCGGGTGGAGTTGGGTCCTGTCAGAGCTGCTGAGGGCAGCCAGCCCATGCCATGGAGGAAGGGCCACAGCACAGGCTGACACGAGACACACGGGCATCTCCTCTCCTGGTGATTAGGGCAGCAGATCCTGGCCTCCTGGGAGAGCTGCAGACTGAGCACCTCCTCCTGCCTGCCTCCCCACGAGCCTCCTGACTGGCACTGTCACGCTGTGCCCCTTGCACAGATCTGGTGGCAGTCCAGGAACATCGACCCCAACCTGCGTGCTCCAACCCTGCTGGTTTCCTCACAGATCTGTGCAACAGCACTGGAGGGGGAGGAAAAGCAAACAAAGAAGCAAACAGACGGGAAGGCAGAAATCCAAAAGCACTTCCTCTCCCTCCGCAGGTTGTTGGTGGTACCTAGAGCTCTGGCTGGTTTATGTATGCATTCAGAGTAAGTTCTCTGAGGAGTATCCTGCAGTCATTTCTCAGCGAGTGTGAACAAACTCATTAACAGCTCCTTTACTGGAATGATAAGTTGTTTCTTAATGAAGGGAAAAATAAATACCCTTGCTAACCCAGGCTCCATCACTAGAAGTCACACATCATTCTTAAAGACTCCTTATTTTCCACCAGAGACATTTGTGTACAGCCCTTAAACAAAATGAAAGAGCTTGTTTCTCTTTCTTAGACGCTCTTTTAGATGCTCAAATTGAACAGCATTTCCTAGATGGTTTCCAGAGTTTTATCCCAGATATGAGCAACTTGTGCTCAACAAAAGAAAAAATAATGATCCCAAACACCACCCATTTTAAGAAGGTCAGGTTTGTAGCACTTAAAGATGGGACCAGGGCCCAAGAGATTTGGGATCTATTCCAAGCTCTGCCATTGACCTGCTGTGTAGTTTTACTTGTAAGGAAGTCACTTAAGCTCATTGTGCTTCAATGTGCCCATTTGTGAAATGGAGATAATAATGCCCAGCTCACAAGGGGGTTGTAAAGGTTAATTAAATAGAGTTTTTAGGTGATTTCCCTTCTTTGGATGAAAATCGTGGCAGTTGTATTGTTTATTAATGAAATTAGTGCAAAAATCACAACTGAATTTTTGCAGTGAAAAAAATATGGCAATTTTGTTTGTGTGTGTGAAAAATCCCAGTGCAGCATTTTTTAAAATTATCCTTTTTTTTTTTTTTTTTTAAGCTATATTGATGCTGCTTGAGCTTCAAAAATCTGGGAATGTTTTGCAGATTTTTTTTGGTCCATTTTGGCATATAACTACATGATGATGCCTGTACTAGCAACTAGAACAGCTAGGGATCACCATGGGAAGGACTGTGAAAACAAACAAATAAAAAAACCCCACAACACTTTACTAGTATTTTGGATGCTCACGTTCTTCACGGTATAAAAATGCAAGGGCATTCATGTCATAAGAATTTGTTAATACCTTTGTAAGATTTGATGCTAGCTGTTTTCAAATGTAGAAGTTTGTTTTCTCTTTCATCCAGACTAACATTTGTGATTCCATGTTTAGAAATTGCATAAAATTCTAGAAAAGAGAATTATAATATACCCAGGAAGACAGTAATAATAATAAACCCCACGTTTCTTATCCTTTCTAGTTTTCAGTGCTTACTTCAACTGGAACTGAATCAGCATCAAGTAGTTTGATTGCATGATTTGATGCAGGTCAGACTCTGGGGGAGTGGATGGAAGGGTTCTGCCCTCCTACCCCTCATCTGCATGGGCATCTTAAATCTGGCTACAACACACAGTCACATCTTTTCAGACCCTAAACCAGCTTCTGTCCCTCATGCAAATCATTTGGTAATAATTTTTACTTTCATGTCAGTTGAAGGAACATGGTGGATCATTGTTATTTTTGCTATCCTTGGAGCCTTTGCATCACCCTCATGAAGGGACACCTCGAGAAACCTCAAGACAACAAGAGAAGAAATGTTAAGTCCAGCTTCTGTGAAACTTGCTTACATCAAAGCTTGAGTTTGGGCTGAAGATTTAAATGCTTTCCCTCTCTCACTGAACAAGGTGACCTACCCCATAAGCAGAGAAATTCCAAATGAATAAGAGCTATTAAGTTATCTTGTCCACCTGCCCCCTTCAGCACAAGATTGAGAGGGTGACAGAGGTTTTGGCAGTGGGCTGTGCACAACCCATGACAGAGGCTGCACACAAATATGAATCATGTTGTACTTAAAAGATCCAAATGAGTTTACTCTGGGCTCCTTACCCTTCCTTGTAGCTAGTGGGAAGTGGGCTGTGGAACTTAAACCCGTTGACCAAAAAGAGATTGAATCAATCCCTGAAAAGATTTAACCCTGTGAACTCCATTGCTCTATTCACTGCAAATGCTCCTCATGCTATTTTTGCCACTGAGAGATTTCCCCAGGATCCTGTTTTTAAACAAAACAAAACCTACCCACTGTGTAAATCTAACATCAGTTTGTGGATTCCCTCATTCAAACTTCTGAGATGGCTGGGAGAGTCTCAGATGTGAAATCAGCTCACTTCAGAATGGAAGGCTCTGTGGAAAAGAAAACCTGCAAATACAAAGAAAAATCAGTCGTTTTGATAGTATCAAGGGAAATTGCATCTTCATTTTTTGTTATTACGTGAAGACTCCTTCTCACCCTCCTCCATCTATTTCCAGGCACTCTGTGTGTGCATACATGGAAATATTCCTTTTACCCATTAGATGTTGCTGGATCAGGGTTTCACATATGATTTCTGAGCATTCATCTTTTATCCCTTGTCCTTTAAAAGATGCAGAATTCAAATTTTCATGCTGAACATTTGAACTGAATACTGAATATTCTTCTTGAAGAATACTGAGTATTCTTCTCTGTGCTTGAATGGTTTTTCTGGTGCTTAAGTTGTGCCAGAGACACTCAAGGACTTCAGCAGAGTGCTCAGCTGATCATCCTGGGAAGAAAAAAAATGAAGAAAACTGACAACCAACAAATATGCTGCATTTTATTGAGTTGATAGAAAGGATTCATAGAATGGTTTGAGTTGGAAAGGGCCTCAAGGATCATTTAGCTCCAACCACCTGCCATGGGCAGGGACACCTTCCACTAGACCAGATTGCTCAATGCTCCATCCAGCCTGACCTTGAACACTGCCAGGGTTGGGGCATTCACAGCCTCTCTGGGAAACCTGTGCCAGAGGCTCACCACCTTCACAGTAAAGTTATGGAGAGTCACATGGACTTAAGCCTTTTGCACAGGTGAGGCCAAAATTCTGTCTGCCTTTCACATATGCCAAGGTATGTTGGTGCATGTAGATGTGTATTACTGTAAACACCTTCTGTGCTTCTAAAAAGAAGTTTACACGGTTGCTGACATGATTTTCTCTGAGTTGAGATTTGCAGAGCGTCAGCTGGGAGAGCATTTTCCTTTGGAAATTAAGCAGTACAAAATAAATGCCTTTGGTCATTTCACTAAATTCTGGGATGTAAAGCAGGTTTCCTCAGCAAGAGAGAAGAAGCTGTGCTCACTGTGGTAGCAAAGACTGAAAGGAAGTGACAATCAGTCTTAGTGGGGTTTGGGCATGGTGCTTATTAATCTGAATTTACATTTCTTCTATGGAAACAGGGGGTTTCTAAAGTGACCTGAATTACTGCGAGCTGACAGTTGCTGTGCTTACAGACCTCCAACACACTGCGTACAGGGAAAGACTTTCCTTCCCAGTCTTTGACATTCTCTGTTCAGAAGATTTTTTATTTTAACCCCAGTCCTAATTGCCCTTCAGTATCAAAATTAATTGTGTTTTCTGCTAAAAGGCCAGTGCAGTTTAAGGTTACTCCAGGGTCCCAGCAGCCGATGCATCTTCTGTAAATGGCTTGATTGCCGTCTGTGGAGAGGAGTGCTGGGAGAGATTTGCTTGACCGAGGCTATACATTACAGTCCAATTAGTGTGAAGATCACTACATGAGTCTTTAACTTTATCTAGGAACTGTCGGAATCTCTAATACTGAGAGCAGGGAGAGGAAGAAGGATGCAGAGCCCACCTGGGCAGCCACACGGAGACCACGTCTCTTCCTGGCTGCCCTCTCACTGTCTTGCAGGCAGCAGAGGGAGCAGTTGGAGGATGGAAATACTCGGTGAGCTGCACTTCTCATCCTACAGGTACTTTTATCCCTTTTTCCTCCCTTTATTTCTTTGCTGCTTTACTGATATGTTAGTGTATGGTTTTGATTTTGAATCCTTTTTTTTCTTTTTTTTTTTCTTTCCTTGAGACAGCTCATCTGAGGTCTGGATTCATTTAATGTAACCTGAGGCATTGGGCTGAAGTGGATGGGAATCTGCTAGCCTTGGGTCCTCTGGGCTGACAGAGAAAGAACAACACATCCAGATATTAAATTAAATTCCCACAATGATCTTTAGAGATGATTTTCTCCCTGGCACTGTCCCTCTGTCTTACAGCCAAACTCAGGTCTCTAAACTCAGGTGTTTCATTTAAGTATTCAAAAGTGAGCAAGAGGTTAGACTTTTCACTGCTCTGTGCAAGAACTCAGGAGCTCCTGTTCAGCTGAGGATGAAGTAAAGAAAAAACATAATTCAGTAGCAAAAAAGGTCTATTCTAATATTAAATGTTCTTTGCAGATCACAGAGTAGGTCTAGAAGAATCTAGAAGACAGGCAGTACCAGTTAACTCCTGTGAGCTGAAATTACTCCTGTTTGGATCTGCAACGATGAGTAGAGATTTGAAAATAAAATAATAACTATGAATGGTCATCAACTGAAACCATCTCTGTGTGGTTTTGAAGGGAAAGGGACCTTACAATCCACATTAACCACACACTGTGCAAACACTGGCACACAAATGTGCTGAAAAATGGGTCCAAAATATTCTTATCCCTACGATTTTGTTCATACAAGTTCAGTCTGCAACTTAGATATTCTCAACCTACATGTTGTGCATGATTGTTACCAAAAAGAAAAAAAACAAAACATAATGAAACACCAGATTTTGACTTATCAGATGCATACAGATCATCTGGAACTAATTTTTGGTTGGCCTGTGCCCCAAGTCATCAGGCTTCTTGTTTGCATATCTAGGCCTCATGTCTTCCAAAATATCTTCTAAAAGTGGCTGGAACAAGCAGTCTTAAACAAGACTATTAAGGAATGTTGTAAAAGTTTGAAAGCTAATGAAAAGAAGAATGCCAAGTCCCTGACATTTTTCACATCTCCACCCTTTATTTTTCAGCTAGCTTTAAAGCTTAATGTCTTATTTTCTGAGTCAGTCTCCAAACCAGGGAATGAAGAGGCAGCTGCAAAAGTGGGAAAAACATGGGGGAAAAAAGTTGTTATTTGACACCATCTCACAGAAGTTCCAGAACAGTGAACTTTCTGTAACAGCTCCACTTCTCATTACAATCTCATTTGACACTGGAGCAATTGTGACTAAAACAACAACACCAAAAAACGTCTAGATGAGTATTTCAGCATTTGGGGGATTACAGAGCACCACAATATGTTAGACAGCACACGCCTTCTTTAGTTTCTTTTTGTGCTGTGCTAAAGATATTAGTGTTAGTAACACGGTGATGGTATCCATCAAACTGGATCCCTGCTCCTCTCATTTCTGGGCACTGCAGACACAGTTGCCTTCTCCTCCAGCATCTGGGACACAGCCACAGACCTCAGCCCTCCCCCTTGTCCTGCTTTACCTGCTGGATTCACATACTTAGGATTCCACTCACCACCAGCTTCCCTACACAGTTCACAACAGATCTTGTATCAGTGTGCAGCGGTGTGTTTGCACAACTCAGAGATAAGGGAGTCTCTCTCTCTCAGAGGCATTTTAGATTAAATAAAGCTGGTAATGGGATGAGAGCTGAGTCTCTCATCCACTGTTCTAAAGGTTCTTTAAAATGACACTGGATTGAGAATCCAACTGGCTCAAGGAGAATAGCCATACTGAATAGCAGCTTTTCCCTGTGGCCAACAAAGCTGTGGATTGCTCAAGGTAGAAGCAAATAACACTTACCTTATTAGAATTTATGAAATCAAACATTTAAGAAGATATTATATTCATAGCATAGTTATATAATAGGGTTTCTCACCACAAAACACTATGGGATGATTTAAAGGGAAGAAAATATTTGTGTCAGGGACAATAATGAGGTGGGTATCTCACTTTTCAGATACATGCAAACTAAATTTTATGGTATTCAAATTAATAGCACGTAATTCCTTCTATCTGGATTTCCCATCCTTTACCCTCTTTACAGCTGTAAAAAGAAAATTAACTGCTATTAAAGACAGCAAAGAACCTCTTTTTCACAGCAATATAAGATATTGTTTCTAAGGGCCAAGGTCAGCAGGAATTCAAGGCTGTAAAAAAAAAAAAAAATCCCTTCTTGTACGGGTCTTTCAGAGCTGACCAAAAGTGGATTTCTTGCTCACTTTTGGAAAATCCTGAACCAACTAGTCTCTGATACAGGACACTGAAAATTGGGGCCTTTAGTGCGATCTCATAAGTATGAACACAAAAAAATAATTAAAAATTGCTCTAATTCAATTCTTATTTGTGGCTACAGCATTCCCAACCTCTCTGCCTTAACAGGGAGGTTGTAAAGCTGGCAAGGAATACAAAGGAAAATTCTACATGTCAGAAAGTTATGAAACAAAGGCGAAGTGGAAATATAAAGTCAAAATGAAACCCTCCATCTTTCTGTCAAACTGAAACAATAAATAATAATGGCATCTTGCATTTATATAGTGGTTTTCATCCAGAAAGCCTGGAAAGCTCTTTGGAAACTTTACAAACTACTGTGGAGGAATAGGAATGATTTCATACACTGACCTATTGAAGGCTCCCATTTTTGTAAACAGTTACAGCCTACAGCCACATTACATCTCAGTCTGGGACAGGTAGAGACTGATCTTGAGAGATATTGGATGGATCTGTAGTTAGTCAGAGTAAATCTTCAAAGTCCTGTGGGAATTTACACTGCTGACAGTTATTTTTTCTCATGATCAGGCACTTGGTAAAGAAATAAAATTACAGGTAGATGAAATAGCTGCTGATCCTAGCCTGTGAAATATGGCAATAGCAGCCAGAGCTTTACAATTAAAATCCCTAGTAATTAATCAATTGTGGGATGGTAAACATACTCATTTTAAGGAGTCCAATCCTCTGTCCAGCCATTCCTCATTGTTATCATACAGCTGACATACTTTCTTTCTTATTTTAATCTCTGTGTGTATATAGAAAAGGTGTTTTAAGAGCTAGTTGAAAGCAAAATAAACCTCTCAGATTTACGTTTCTGCCATGTTCAATTGTCAGGCAAAGCATGGAAGAAAATAAGCCCAAAAAATGAGTAATTAGTAAGCTCAGGAAACTTGATTAAGCTTTCCATTTCTATCATATGTTTCACTTAAAAAAACCACACCAGATACTTGAGAAGTCTGTTGGATATTAAGAGATGGCATAGATTTCCAGATCCTCAATGGAGGAAAATTCTTGCTGATTTTCATGGTCTTTTTGTTCCAAGAAGGATCACGTGATTTTGGCTCTTGAATAATATTTCTATAACTAGCAGTCAGCTCAGGAATTCCCTGTATGTGAATGTATTTCTCTATCAGCTGGTGCAATGTATTTCTGCACTGGAACACCACTCTGAGAGCATCCAGCCAGCACCTCCTAATAGTGGCAGCAAAAGGAAGAGGAATGAAATAGGAAAGACAGTTCCAAGAACAACAGAGTAAGAAATTGCCTTCAGATTTGTGTGTCTTCATTTCACTGGCCTGTGGCAGGTAATTTTGAGGGGCTCACGTGTTGTGGGTGCGAGTCCTGCCTAAGCTTGACCCCATGTCTTCATTAGATTTCAAAGAATATACTGGAATTTGACATGGGTGATTGTTCTGCTTTCCCAGTCTCTGTCACCCCCTCCCCCATTTATCAGCCAGAGGAGAGTTTGGAAAGTTCCCCTGTTCCCTTTGCATCCCCATCCTTGTTGGTCTATCTGCCCTGAGACAAGAATTTGTGGTGTGCAGCCAAACTGATGTTTCTTAACTCTGTCAAGGTGAACAGGTGGGACCACAGTGCTGGTCTGGAGCTTTTTTTACCCAATGCACCCCTGGCTAATGTGTTTGGGCAGATGGGGAAAAGGAGAAGGAACATGAACCACCCTAACTAGTGACCAGAGCAATGATTAAACATGACAGAGCTCTAAGAATCTAGATCTCCTCTCAATACATGGCAGAAGAGCAGCATAAACACTGTGCAACTCAAGAAGGAAATGTTGAACTAAAGGCAGTTCCCCAGACTTCAGCTGGGAAATAGTTCTCTCCTCTCTGGAGAATTTAGCACCAAATGAAGGCGAGACAGGGACAGTGTGTCTGCATTTATTTAAATTGTTCTCTGTACTAAGTATTCTGTAAGAATAGGAAATTGTGGAAAAAAGTCTGGAGGCTTCTCAAGATCAGTGGTTTTTTAGACTATTAGGAATGTATTTTTATGCCCTCTAAGATTTCTCAAGTCAGAGTATTCTCTTGAGAGACTGGAAATTTCAAATCAGAGCTGTAAACTCAATCTCTGGATCAGTAATTCCCATTTACATCATGAAACACTCAAGAAAAAGCCTGATAGCTACATTTTGTTACAAACATGAGCTATTTAGGCATCCTGATTGACAACCTAAATTTTGCACATTAAATGATGGGATCTCTGGCTTCACAGAAGTATTCTTCCAGGCAGTAGAAACAGTGTTGAGTATTGTGAAAAAAACCCACCAAAAAACCTTAATGTCAAATCAGTCATTTCAAGGTTACGTGCCATTAATTTGAATCCCATTGGTGATGTTATTGGTCTTCCAGGTAGTTAGTGGGGAAGCTTGGGTAGTTCATTACACAAAAGCTAGTGGAATATAGGTTGATATGTTCAAAGGCACTCAGGGTTGTCATAGGACAAACTTTTGTTAAAAGTAAGTGAACGTCAGATGCTTACTTCTTCACGCTTCTGAAAAGCTCCTGCTGTTTTTGCTTCTTGAACATGAGAAGAAGGTTGTCCAGAGCAGCTATTACAGGCTACTTATATCAAATCCTTCATATTGCTGGTGACTGGGAGCCCCCAAGAGTTCTTGTCCCACATTTTGCCTGGCAATTAAATAGGCCGAGATATAATTTGCGCCCCATATTCTCAGTGTTGAAGGCAGTAGGTTTCTTCATTTTTAGCCTAACTCTTCTGTCACCTTCACCAGTTTCACATTATTTATGTTAACTCCATGGCCTAGGGGTGGGAGGGAGAGGGGAATTATTCCTAATTTACTGAAAGTGAGAGAAGAATCAGTCACTTCTTTCTTTAAATTTCTGTGGAGGATTGTTAATCAAAGTTAAAACAAATCTGTGTTCCAACGCAGAGGTGGGCGAGGAAATGTGTGCCTAACACATATGCACTTTGGGGCTCCTGCAGAAGGAAACAGAGTTCTGGAAACTGTTGTGAGAAAAACATTAAAGACACCAGACTGGATGCTATGCCACGGACTGGAAATGAGGCACATACAATATCCAGCTACGTTTGAACCCACTTGAAGTGTTGTGCTTTATTCTCCAACCTGCGACGCACAACGTAAATTATCTCCCTTTCTTATTTGCCTCACGTTTGAGAAGAGCCTGGCTTGGAGCAGGACAATGACTTAAAGTAAGAGCCAGGCAGAGAATACATCAGGAATTCGACCTGCAGGCCTATGAAATGCAGTGTCATCATAACCCAAAGGGCGTATCATTAGTCACTGAAGGAAGGAAGTGCAAGCATGCCCGGAGAAATCAATAGAAGGTCCTTGTCTAGTAACATGAAGAGAACAGCACCAATGTTTATGTCTTTGCCCTTCACATACTTTGCTCTTCCTTCCTCTCCAGTCATCTTTTCACTTTATCCAGAATTTCATTTTCCTGATTCCCGAGTGCAAACGGACGACCGTAGCAATCAAGACTCAGGCTGCAATCCAGTCTTTTCTCAGAAAAATATATTAAAAAAAAATGTCCATCAGGCCCAGTGTTTCTGTATGGTGGTTATCTGATTTGGCTTCTGCTAACTAAAAACATATGCAACTGGTTATCTCCATCAACACAGTTTAATTCAGCTCTGGTCTGTATTAGTGTGTTTTTCTGCAACTGATGTCTCTTAGTGCCATGGGTGAACTGTTACTGTTAAAATCATGTTTAAATATGAAGATCAAACAAATGGTCCAAAGGTTTCTAGCGTCTAAAGATTCATTAAGCAATACAAAAATACTTTGCCATGTTTTAGTTAAATGTAATAACTCTTCCCCAAAGTATCATGCTTTCAATAAATACTTAACCACCTTTTAGTTAAATGTATTAACTCTTCTCTAAAATATTATGCTTCCAATAACTGAGGACCCAGGCTAATAAGGTATTTTAGAGTTTTTCTAGAATATTAGGTAGTAATTCAAAATTGTGAAGGCTCCTTTTAATTCCATAATCCTCCACTTGACCTGTTCTTTCTTATGCCTCAGATTGCCCATCCATAAAATGAGCAAAACAGTAGTAATGTGCATCCCAGGGAAGGTACAAAGCACCACTCATTACTGTCAGGAAAATGCTCTGAAATTATTCAGCTGTATTCATAGCAAAAACCCAACGAATTAACAAAATATGTTCAGGCAATGCACATTTGTCGGCTTCCATGAGAAAACTGTGAAGTGTTATGAATAATGTGGCTCGTTGGTGGCTGTTTGCTCTAACAATCCTGATTTGTACGTTGCATGAAGGCAGAGGAATCTTTTCATGCTCAGTTTGACCCTTCCTCACACTGCCCCTGATTTCTTTCTTTTCTGGCCCTTGACAGGAGTACAAAATGCACATCAAGGACAAGAATAACTTTTTAGACTAAGATAACATTTGTATTATTAGAAGAGGTTAGGGTGTGCCTGAGAGGGCAGGAGGTAAATCTGCTGAACTGTCTAAAAGCTTTATTTATGGAAATGTCCTTTTGAAAAGGAGGGGAAAGGAGGAATATTACTAATAATGTCAAAAATTCTCCAAGATCTCAAATCAGCCAAGCTGTA
This sequence comes from Thryothorus ludovicianus, assembly GCA_013397245.1. Lineage (NCBI taxonomy): Eukaryota > Metazoa > Chordata > Aves > Passeriformes > Certhiidae > Thryothorus > Thryothorus ludovicianus. The sequence continues at coordinate 311,968 of VZTB01012392.1, read as the reverse complement.
CATGAGCCTACACATGCACACACACTTCAGAACAAACAACTTTTTTTTTAGTATACAGACCTCTGACCCTGGGCCAGTTTTCCAGCTAGAGCACATCAGCTCCAGTATATGAAATTTGATGGAATTTACATCAGTTTACCCCAGCTGAGGGCTCTGACAGAATCTCATTATTCCATAAGGAAAATCAGAAGTATCTTATACAATACTGAACGGAGTTGTCTCCTACAGGAAGAAGCAAAGTATCTTTCCTGACAAATTTAAGAGCTTCTGACACATCTGTCTCTCTAGTCCTTTACCCAATGACCCACTTGACAGGGGAAAACTCTGAAATCAACCTTTGCAAGGTCAGCTGAACTCCTCAGTGCTTCCTGAAGGAAACCACAGCCTGAAGGAAACCAAGAATCCTCTCAGCTGTTCTCAAGAAATTAAAAAAAATACCCAAACACAATACTCTGAACCTTCTTGTATGATTTAGGAACCAACATATCTCTTTCCCCCCTACCAGTTTTCAGTCAGTTGAGCACTTAAACTCAATCTGCTAACCAGCTTTGTGAGAATTCTCACTGTTTATGTGACTTGGCTCCTTGTAGGAGAGAATACTGCTCAGTCCTATTCCCTGATGATTTCTGAGAATATGACTGCTGTCCTATCAAAGCACAAATTGTGTGAAAATGTAGAATTGGCTGCTGTTCCCTCTTTGGAGGATAAGAGTGCACTGTGCAGGGGCAAAGGCCAGGCTGAGAGAACAACACAAGAAATCAAAACAAAACCTCCCCCTGAAACACCTTTATAAAAGCCAGTCTTAGTCTGCTCATCAGAGTCTGCTCCCACATCCAGGAGTGGATCTAGCACCTAAGGGGAGAGAAGAGATGAAATTCTAAATACTGGGAATGGTCCCTCGCCTGCATTTGTCCTCCAAAAGGAGATTGGATTTAGGATCAGGAAAGTTGAACTTCTTCCATATCTAAGGGGATTCAATTGCTGACAGCTGAAAAAGCCAAATTAATAAATAAACAAAACATAATTTGAGACTTTTTTTTATCACATTTTATAGCCACATAAAAATATTATAGTAAAACATAATTCTTCTATAGCAACAGAGAGCTTGGGCTGTCTCCTTTAAATATACACTTCAAACACACTAGAACCTTTATACAGTTGAAATATAATTTCATTTGAATAATAATATCATTTTTTATCACATATATGCCACCATGGCTTATTTTTAACATAGTGATGTCACCCTAACACTGAGATCAGTTTGCAGAACATCCTACTGAGCAGTAGAGGTGAACTTGCTACATAATAAATAGAAAAATTCAAACCCTTTAAACAATATTATAGGAATGCAAAGCAGAGATACTGTTTGACACCTGCAGGACAGCGACAATGCACTTTCATGAAAAAGAAAAATACAAACCAAACTTGTGTACCTCACTTAGGGGACGAAATTCTTTATTCTAGTGAATGCTAAATTTCTGGTGGATATTTGGACAATGTGTCCTTACTGCAGCCAGCCTTTTAATGACAACAATGCCATAAATCTTCTCATATTTGAAAAAGATCTTCATGCTGATTGGAAATATGGACTAAAATATACAACTGAAATAACACATATTGCCCACATACAAGGTATCTCCCACTTTTACATGTCAGTTTTATTAATAATTTGAATTTATTATGACATTTTAGGCATAGTATAAAAACATTAGCATATGTTGGGTTTGCCCCAAAGTAATTGCAGCTGGAAAGACAAATAATGAATAAATTAACTGTTAAATCTGGTTGACCCCTGGATTTTTCAGTTTTTCAGCAAGTCCAAAAAACACAAATGTTTTAAGGAGATGAAAATATCTTTTAAGGATATATTTCCACCATGTCAAAAGAAAACAAAACCATTTCAAATCAAATAGTAGATAGACACTGAATCAGGTCCCAGTTGTGGCTTTAGCATATTTTAGTGGTTTTAATTGGAAAAAAAAAAAAAAAAAGAAAAAAGAAAGAAAGGAACATGCCATCTGTGAAAGATTAATATTGGAATAATCTACTAAATATTTGAGACAGTTTTAGGCTTGAATGACTGAGACTAACAGGGAAAAATTCTTCCATGTCTTTTTTTGGTTCTCCTTTCAAGATTTCTTACTGACATTTCTCCAAAACCTGCTATCAATGGGAAAAAAGGGGGAGACCCCCATAGCCAAGCGATGAGGCTGCTCCGAGACTCACAGTTCAGTGTTATTTGTTTGGTTGGGGGCTCTTCCTTTTTCTTTTAATAAACTATCCCCCAAAGCCTATCTACCTAAAGAGTATTATCTGCTTAATTTCCTGCAGGCTTCAATGCAGAAGCAGGTCAGTTGGTTTAATTATCAGCTATGGAGACGTGAAGGAACTTGAAATTCAATTGAAATATACAACGGCTTTTTTTTTCCCCTGGATTCCTTTGCATTAGCAAAAATACCTGTTCAAAGCACAGATTGACTCAGCTGTGACTTAGAGAAAGATAAGATTGTGTGGCAGGAAAGTCATAATGCTATTACTGTCCACTGGACAGAGTACATTTGCACGGTGATTAGTGATGGTTAATACATTGAAATGCTATACATGGGGAAGCAGGCAGGAATTTACCTCCTGACTGCCAACCCTCTTTTTGGGTTTAAAATGTAGTCTTACTCCCTCTATCTGCATCACGCTGTCCATTAAGTGCCAGACAGACCCAGAAATGCCTTATGAATTTTGGACTCCTAAATCCATATGACACTATTCAGCCAATGGACTCTTCCTCGCCGTGACAGAAAGGCACGCAACACTTCCTCCAGTGATTGGATCCCTTGCTGGGAGTTTTTTGGCACAGGAGGGAAATGCTTTTTCTTTTAGAATAGGCTTTTTCTGTGTCCCAGATAAAGTGTGAGGAAGGCTAAATAAGCAATAGTAGGTTGCCATGCCTTCCAAGTTCATGTCTTTTCTTTCCCCCCCCCTCCCCCCTTTTTTCTTCTGTATAATTCTGAGAGTTAGTATTGGCAAGTCTTTATTCAGAGATAGGCATGTAGAGGGAGCATTCAGAAGGAAGGAAATCCAATTAATTTTGTTAGAAATCCAATAGTCTCCCAGTGAACACAGACTTCCACCACAAATCTGCAAGTTTATAGAGCCGTTAAGATACTTGGAGCATCCACTCAGCTGAAAGACAGAGGCTGGGCTCAGTGTGGATAGAGTGATATCTGTAATATCCCATAGAAATCCATTGAGAACACTTAGGAAAGCACAATATCCTTTAAATGTAACCTTGATAATGAAAGGAAAGGGCTCCTGTTCCTAAATAAAAAACAACAAGCCCCGACAGGTCAGAATTGATACCAGCATTTGCTGCTGCCTGAAACTCCTGCCGTGCACTGAATGCTGCAAAAGTGTCTATTATTTTTAACTGTTGGGTTATTGTCCATCTTTAAGGATGGGGAAATTTTAGGAGCTCAATTAATAATAATAATAAAAGAAAAAAAAAAAAGGTTAGTGTTATGGCAGACCTCTAGATAAAATACCTGAGGGACAGGGGTGAGCAGACAAAGGAAGCCAAAAGAAAAAAGCAGGTATGGGAGGCTCGTTTTGGAGAGAGCAGCTCAGAAACCCCTGAACCGAGGGTTCTTTATATATAGCACCACATTGAGTGACAAAATGGTAGCTGTCATAATGTGCCAGTTAACATGTCCAATATGAGCCGATCGTTTAGCGTCCCCCGGGATTAGAAGACAGAAACATGACAAAGAACAAAGAACTCGGATCAATAATGCTTGGGGAAATAAGACAGAGAAGGTTATTTACTCTGCATTGATCCGTTGCTGCAGTCGCGTAAACTTGGCCTGTTTTTCTTTTGTTAACCTTTAAGCTTGAGTATACTCACAAGCAACTAGGGAGCCAACTAACAGGTGTAGATTAAGGATCGAAGGAGGTCATCGTACCTCTGTCACCACTAGGCACCCATGTAACAACATCCCTGAAGAAATTTAAACATCAATAGCTATAATAAGGGCAAATTTATCAAGCTTGGCCTACTTTTGCTGGGAGTCTGGCTGTGTCCAGTCAGTTTGCCCTTGCTAAAGCTCAATTGATTTGGACATTCTTTTACTAGAGTTGATTATCAATTGTGACACAACAAATTTGTTAGCTTCCAAAGCACTGGAGTTGTTGTTGCCATTGGAGCCTCTGAAGTGAAAACACCTGGCCATGATCAAGTTTTACTCTTGCTGAGGAGAAATAAAAAACTAAAAGGAAAAAAAACAAAAGAGAATAGACAAGGGGAAGAAGAGAAAAGCAGAGGAGCCCTTTGGTGATCTCTCTGTAGATGCTGGTTGCATTGGAGATACCTGTACTGTGCAGCTGGAACATCTGGATTGTCTTCTTTGGAAAATTAGGAGCATGAGGAAATATCAACTTGAAGGAAACTGTTTGCAGCAGGAAAAGTCCAGACAGCTGTTAGCTATTCATTTTTTATGTTTTATGATTTGTCACCTAAGTCATATGGAATCATTCCTGCTCCCTCTGTAGATGACAGACTCTTGAAACCGAGCAGTAATGAATCCCGTATGATGGGCAGCAATATTCTTTAAGCATGACTATTCAAAAGAAATAATCATTCTTGCCGAACTCCATGGAACTTGTTAAATGTGAAAATCCACTCAGCGATGCTCAGGAGCTGTAGTTAATTAGGCTAAGTGGATATTTTGTGTAGAAACATGATGGGATGGAATTTGTTTGTTTTAAATACTGACCTTTTATTTTCCAGTTTAACAGTAAATGTTTCATGTTGTGCCAATAATATTAGCAGTACATAAAAAAATGTAATTCTGGAAATATTTATCTTATTTAGTTTACTTCAAAACCAAAAGGATGATTATAACACTATAAAATTATAACAGATTTTCTATTTTTCTGGATCAAAGTATATGCTGCTTGTCATGCTATATAACATTTTGATTTGTGTACCATAGAATAAAACAAACAAATTATATAAAAGGGAAAGACCTTATAATTAAAAATTGAAACCCACTTAAAAAAAATCTGAAAAGAAAAATGCAATATTATATGGTAGCCTTTCTAGAACAGATATTTTACTCAGAATTTTGAGACTGAAACAGTGGTCTACCTGTAGCATTTACTTTAATATTCTGGCTTTTGATCAACATTTTAGAATACCTCTGCAGCATGAACACCCATATATTTCCAGCGTAAGGGCACAAAATCAGTTCACCATGAACACAGGCATCTGAAAATGAGTTGCATTAATTGTTTTGCTGATCAGCACTGGTTGATGCCTGATAGTTTAGGTGAATAAACTTATGGACATGGCTTTAATCCTTGTTTACTCTCCTGTAGCACATTTGGTCACTGATGGCACTCAGGCATTGACTCTCAAAGCTGTGGCTCAGATTTTTACAATAGATCCTAGAAAGAAACCCCCTACTTTACACTTCCCATTGCAGCTTGATTTCCTACAGCAGTCAGAGATGCACATGCTAGGGATAACCTTTCTCTCATTAATGTGGCAATCAGAAAACTCTGAATTTAATTTAAGGCATGTTGCATGTTTCTTTTTGTTTATCTATAATTATGTGGCACAAAGAATGAACCTACTGACAAAGGAAATCAGATCCTGCTTCCCTCCTAGAGATGGGAATCTGTTGTTTGCATCTCTTGGCATGCAAAGTTTCAGCCTGTGACCCTTGCCCCATCACCCGTAAAAGTGTCACCACACTTTCTAAGAGCATTTAAGGCATTTAAGAGCATGGGAGGGAGAAGGCAGCAGCTTTTAGGGCATCAGAACTGACAGTAATGTGCACTGGAACTGTCTGCACAAGCAGTGTGCGCTGAGGCAGTTGTATTAGATCAATCTGTGCCAGAAGAGAAGCCACTGACAGTTTATTCCTGCGTTGGAGAATGAGCTGCAAAGTGCACAGTCCTCCATAGGATAAATGGAGAACAGCTTGGTTTGGTCCTCACCAAAACTTCCAACCAGGCAGTGGCTATTCAGAGCTCAATGTGAAATGAGTTAGGGCTCTCTCAGCCCTGCCAGGATGATAAAAAACAGCACCCCAGTTAGCAATAATCAGCATCCTTGGCCGAGGGTCTATGGATTGAGTGAGCATGGAGAATGAATTACCCTCTCTCCACAAGATGTGGTCCCTCCAGGTCAGGGCTCAGGTGAGAGGAAAAAAGCGTTATGGAGCTGCTTTGATTTACAGCTGAGGAACTGGTCTTAATGGATCAGTGGGGTTTGGAAGGTGCTTATCTGCACTGGGAGCCTGGGGAGCAGACCTGCCTTGCAGAGGCAGAGCCCATCCCAGGGGAATACCAAGGGGGCCTGGAGCCCACTCTTCACCCTGTCCCTTGTGCCATGGGCCCTGTGGGCAGGGTGGGATCATGACACTGCAGCCATGCACAGTCCTCCCTCTGCAGCTCTGACATTTCCAAATCCTCCTGTGATACTGCAGAGCACGGGGCAAGATGGGGTCAGAGAAGGAGATCCTGAGGCCAAAGCAGGGCTGAATCATTGCCCAGGACTAAACAGGGCAAAATTTAGGCTACTCTAAGGAAACTCCCTTTGATGCTTGGCACTGTGGTAGACTACTCCAAAATAACATGGAGTCAACGAGCAGAGCTGGAAAGGAAGTGGGATCAGGTCTTCTTCTAACCAACAAGGCACAGCTCATTATGAGAACAGCAAGGATTGGCACTGCAAGAGAAAATAAAAATCCAAAAAGGAAAGGAGGGAAGGAATAGCACACAAATGACGCTGAAAGGCATATGCAAAAAAGCTCCAATCCACCTTTGGAAAGCACTTGAACCCGAGTGTGAGCGTAAGCAAATTAAGCCTCTCGAACTCGGCTGCAGAGCCAAAAACCCAAGGCAGATGACGGTGCACTAAGACACCACGTTTCCTGGTTGCATGCTTATGCTAGCATGCTTTCCTCACCCAGAGGCCTTGTCCACCCTGACCTGTTCCCTTGTACTGGCCAGTTGGCCGCTTGGCTCCTCTCCCAGTAGCCAGCGCTCTCCAAGCGTGACATCGATCATTGCTGTAGTAAGGAAGATGGCACTTACCTGATGGGGTAGGCGGAAGCTCCCTCTCTTACCATATGCTGGGAATTGTCAGTGGCTGCTTGAAGCCAAGGCTGGCTTTTTCTCCTGCCAGGAAACAGGCCTTTTCCAGAGCCTGCCAAAAAGGAGGGAAAAAAAAAAAAAAGAAAAGAAGGAAGAATTTTTTTTTTTTTTTTTTTTGCATATTACGTTTCACACTGAGTAGTTTTATAGCAGGCTGGGCAGCTCTGGGAATTAGGGATCACAGTTTCCTTTGGTGCTGGGGACAGACAACAGACAGTGAAATAAGAGGCACTACAATGGGTAAGTGAAAAAAAATAAGGAAATACAAAAGAAAGTGTTTATATTGATTCTCTCCAGAAATACAAGATCTGCCACAGCCAAGCAGACTACTGAGTCATTGAAGCCAGCATCCTGACTCCAGGGGTGCTTCAGAGGAAGAGGAGGGGAGGAGGCATGCTGCCAGCTGTTCCACGTCCTTTAGAGAGAATCACTTTCCGGATTCCAGCCCAAGCATGTCCTGGCACACAGCACTTGACTGCTCCATAACCTTTCTCAGCTCCACAAACCCCATCCCATTTCCCTTCCCACTTTCCAGGCTGGAAAAAGCCTGATGCCCATGGGTGTTTGCACTGTGGCTCCAGCCACACTGAGGGTAGGACCATCCCCATGGTCCTTTTTGGCCCAGAACCCCGAATTAAAGCCAGCACAGAACAGAGACATGTTGATGTCTTATAGAGGACACTCAAAAATTGTATTCACCCAGGGAAAGTTTGGAATGGGCTCCCATTTTGGTGACTGGGATGCATGGCTGTGGCATCTCCCACCACAGTGTGGATTCCAGCAGATACCATCAATGCTGTGATAGCCCCGTGAATAATCCATCCCTCAAATGCTGACACAATTTCCCAAGCTTTCAGGAAAAAGAGGTTTCTCCATTCAGTCTCGAAGCTTTGACGTATCCCACTGGCAGTGGGCAAACCTGAATCCAAGAAAGGAAGACCAACATCTCCAAAAAAGAATTGAGAGACTGCAAAAAAGGAGGACTGGGGAAAAGAAGGGAAGTAATCTCTTCCTGCATCTGTGGCACAAACACTGATGTTGTATCAGAAGAAATTGGTTCCTGAAACAGATTTCCTCTTCATCTTTCTAAATATCCCTCCTTTCCTTCTTTTTAACCTTTTATTTGTTGCTGTTGTTGTTGTTTTTACAGAAAAGGGAGAAAACAATTTGCCATCCAGACAGGGAAGAGATGCCTTTTGAATCACAAATCAGAAAAAAGTTTTTCCTTTGGTGTGGGAGTGGAATTGAAGTGGAAGAAAACCAGGCCAAGGGATTACTTCTCATTTCTTCTATGGAATGAATCCTTAAAAAGAAAAAAAAGATAGAAAAGGAGAAAAAAAAAAAGGAAAAGGAAGGGTCTATTCTGTATTACTCAGCAGTTCTTTTTTCTTATCATTCTACTATGGAAAGTTGTTGGTTTTTTTCCTAATAACGTGTTTATCACGCAGTCCTGCACATTCACCCATCCACACACACACAGAGCTCTTTATACAGAGAAAATCAGGCTGGCGCTGCAAAAGTGCAGAGAAGATCTTTCGCTAAAATGATCTCAAGGTCAGTTTTGGGGGTCTTTAGGTTTCTATATTCAATCCAACCACGTTTCATGTCTCTGCTTTGCTTGCTTAACTTACAAGAAACTTGGGCACAATTTTGCTTGTGTTGGCAGTTTTTAGGTGTGGATTCATGCAGGCTATTTACAAGATGCCAAGGGATGTCAAATCCTGAACATGTGTTTTTGTCCTACAGTCATTCTCTGACAGCAGAAATAGTCTGCAGCTTATCAGATCCATTTGCTGATATTTAACATCTTTTTTTCCCGACAAAGGTTTGGGGTGAGATGAATTTTAATGTTTCTCTGCACTGAAGCTGACAAAAAAAAAAAATCTTTATGCATTTAAGTTAGAAAGTGGAGCTTGAAACTGTGAGTGGAAAAAAAAAAAAGCCAACTCCCTTATTTACAACATTTTTACTTTTCATACATAGATACAACCCTGCTCATTTTTTTAAAACACTCAAGGTTTTTGGTAAACATTTTACTCAATCAAGAGGTAGAGCCACATAGTCATGGATTGAAGCATGCATTTTAATGTATATTCCTGACATCATTGACAAAATACTAAAAAGTCTTATAATATGTTTTTAGGAGATTATATTTATTTAAACCTGAGGAAGATAAAAAATCACATTTTCCCAGTTTTTAACATTTTTTAATAATAGTCACACAGAAAAACAAAATATTTTTTTAAATGTAAAGATTTTTTGTAAAATTATTAGATAGAAATAACACTCTCTGAGCCTATAATTCCCAGACAATTTTAGCAAATAGTGAACTCCCAAAATGAAGGGTTTTATAAAAATATATAGGTTCTCAGATGCTATAAGTAATACTTTGAAAAAAGGATGAAGACTTAGGTAAGTATTGCTATAGACATAGAAAGAGAAGTAGCAATTTTGAAGAATACTTGCATATTATGAGAGCACACACAAGTGAGTTTAATTTTGCAGGCAAAAACTGCTTAGAAAAAGCGGTATATTTTTCATGGATCTGATATTTGAGCTATGTCTGCTATGCAGGGCACCTTTTAAATTCACAATGCCATATACATATGTTTTCATATTGCAGTAGATTGGTCATATCTGGTTTCTGCAGAAATCATTCTATTCAAAGCTATTTTTCTTTGCTAAGCATCTTCCTCAAGTTCTCTGTTTCTGCACAGCCTATATGTTAAAACATGCCCAGTGCTGTAACCTTATGCCTGAAGGTACTACTCTAAAGGAAGAAGGGCCTAATTTTTTTTTTTTTTTCTGACAGCAAATGGAGACAGCTAACCTGGAAGTTTGAATGCTCAGTGTCTTCTCCAAAATTATTCAGACTGCTTTTGTTTGCAGAAGTCAGACTGTGCAAGCTGTTGGTGTGTTGCTTGTCCCAGTAAGTTAAGAAGAACAATCTACTTGAGAGGTTTCCAATTATTCTTACTTCTGGTCAGGTTAGATATACAATTAGATTGGATCCCTGACAGGTTCTTGGCTCCTCCAGTTTTAGACCAAGCCTTTATTAGGCCAAGAGCATGCAGATGGAAGTGATTTATTTTCTGTTAGCTGTTACATGAATTTGATTGTCAACAAAATCTTCCTCAGCTTTCAGTGAGGTTTGGAGTCAGGCTTTGTATCTGAGGTGAGGTGTCCTCCTCAGCCAGATGAGTTCAGTTTGGCAGAGTCAGCTCAGCTGACCAAAACTCACAGAACTTAGCATAAAATAGTCCATACAAAGCTCAGAGACACCACATGTCAGGGGGAAAGGGACGTATGGGCAGAGGTGACTCCTGGGATCCTTCCTGCCTGTGGTTTCCTCTTCTGCCACCGTGCTGCCAGCTCCTCTCCGTATATCCCCGTTCCACTGGGCCTTGTCCTTTACTTTGTTGGCAAATAAGGTAAAAGACCCCTGTTCTGGCTGCCCATATGCTGCTAACATCACTGGTTTTGTCTCAGCAAACGGCGTGAGGATGGCATAGACAGATGCCAAAAGAGAGGGCCCCCATCAGCCCACCAGCCCTGCTGTGAACCACCAAAGTGCCGGGGTGAGTGGCAGCCGGCATCTCCTTAGTTATTGGAGAGAGCAGCTGTGTCATGTTCGCTTAGCTTACATCATAATCCAAATCAACCATGAAGGATGAAGATGCGTAGAAGGAAAGGGGAAAAAAAAAAAAAATCCCGAACCACTACAATGAAGTGAAGGGATGTGTTCAAACAAACTCCGGTGCAAACTGAATTTGGGTTTGCTCCTAAGAAAACAGAGTGATTGCAAGGAAAGGGATGGCTCAGCTGGCAAATGCTTACAAAGTGGCTGCATAACCTGGGAGAGTGTGAGGAGCTTTGTCCTCTACACGCAGATGTTTGTACTCTTATTCCTTCCCCTCTGCTTCCACGTCCTTGTCCTCCTCCTGTGGCCCCGACAATTCATTAGTTCTCACCTCAGACTGCAAGCAGGTCCAGAGAGAACAGGCAAGCTCGTTACAGCTTGGCACACGGAGTGTGTTAATTGTGATACAGCTAAAGGCTGTTATTGCAGATTTTAAAAAGGACTGCGACACCTGTCTCCAAAGCTGCGGTGACTTCAGCTCAGGCTTTGGTCCCAAAAAATTGCCTGGTCATGAAGAAGCCCATATTCAACAAAGTGTGGTAAAATGTGAAACTCATTTATTTCTTGTATGTAGGGGGTTAATTATTGTTTTTTTAATCCAGGTGAATCTGTGGTCCCATGGCGACAAAATCAAAAAACAAACAAACAAAAAAACAAAACAAAAAAGGGACAGGGAAGAGGTCTATAAAAGCATGACTAGGCTATGAGAATCCTTTTACCTGAGGTCAGAAAGGCTGAGGTGCTCTTACACATTTCCTGTGTGCTTGTATATGTAGATTAGATGAAAATATTTAGGTAGTACAGAGTATGGTTAACATTTCTGCTTCATAGAAATTATATTTTGATGATTAGAACTTGTTTTAGTATGACATCAGGGAGGTTTTAGAGCAAACTTCTGATAAGAATAGTTGGAAAATTTTATCTGAGTTTTAAAATGGTCCTTGAAGACATTAATAATGAAATACCTCAAGTAACCTTGGAAAATGGTGAGGATACTTTGAGTAGGCTGAAACACTGAGTCCTATTTTCTCTCCTAGAAAGAGAGGGAAAATTCCTTGGAAACTGCTAGAAAGAAGTCCAATTGTTTAAAACTGCAGCATTGCCCAGCTCATCAGAACTTCTGGAAACTCCAGCAGTGAAAGGGAAACAGGCAGGGGTTGAGGTTCTGCTGGGGCTTTCCTGGTAGGAACCTGAGCTTTAAGGTGTGTTTTAGAGGAGCCCCATATCCTGCATGATACATAATGAAGGCTGAGGAGAAAGAAGCAGAAGCAGAAAGAGGGAGCTTTAAGGAGGTGCTCTTTCTCTGACTTCAGGAGGTGTTAAGCAAAGCTGAAGCTTTGTGAGAAGAGTAATAAAGTGAATGCTCAAGTCAGGTGGGCAGCCCCTCCCAGCTGCCACTGCTGAAAATCAAATGGAGGTCAAGCAGCAGCTGAAGGTCTGTGTCAGCTGCTCCCCCTGACCAATCTGCCAGAGACTGTGCCAGGAGCCTCCAGAGAAATGCAGCAGGTTAGTCTGCTTGATTTTTAACACTTTTTGGGGGGATGGCACCCAGAGAGAATCTATTATGTGTGGTATGGGACGGAGTAGGGAGGTTCTTAGTGGATATCTGCCTAAAGCCTGGACCTCCTCTGGTCTGTCTTACATTTAGTGCCTTGGAGTTTGGGTGAGTTGGATGAGTCTTTTTCTGCTCAGGAGGGCTTATTTCTTACAAAGGTTTCTCTGAGGGTTGCCCGATGGAAACCTTTTGCTCCTCTGAGTGCCTTGAGGAGGAAGCATGAGGTGCGTCAGCTCCCTGGGGCCGGAGTAGCAGGAAACAGCAATGTGTAGGCGCAAGTTCAGCTTGTTTCAAGTCCTTAAAAAAAAAAAAACAAACCCAAAAATTCATGGTTTTCTGTTCCAAATGATTCCTGCTGCAGGGGATTTTTCTGGTCTTTTGGTGGGAGCCCTGGTCTCACAGCAGGTACAGTTGGTCAATGGGCTCCTCGAAGGAAATGTGCGATTAGAAGTTGGGTTACATCTCTTGTAAAGTTTTCAAATGAGACAGAGAATGTTTAAGGCAGATATCTCTCACTTTCCAAGCACAATGCATACTTTCCCTTCTTTCTTCAAATGCTGTTCCTTTTGGAAATCTCTGTGGAGAACAATGCAATAATCAGTTCTTAACATCTAATTATGCCCTTCCCTTTACAAAAGAAGCTCATATTCTTAAATAACATTTCCTGGCAGCAAAGAGCTCTGTGGCTCACTTTGAAAGAGAGGGGAAAACAATGCAACCCAACCCAAATATCTTCAGATCATTAATGCACAGGGAATTGGGTGCACAATCCTTTCTTAGCCTCATCAGGAGATGAAAATAATACTTACCCTTGAGCGCCTGGCGATGTTCTTGTACTGAATGCTGACAATAATCTAATCAGTTAACAATTCTTATTCTGATGATCATTTTCCTGTGAATTGTTTCAGGGGTAGGGAAAAAAAAAAGGAGAAAATATAAATAAATGAGACTTTCTTGCTGGAAAGATGATGACTTACCAAGAGCCTGCTCTTTACTGCTTGGTTCCTTGTAACAATTCAGATTCTTCTCCCTGCTGGGTGAAATGTCAACCTGCAGAGCAGTAAGCTAAAAAAGGCCGTTTACACTGAAATCTTGCCCCTGTTTTGCCCAGAGGCGTTTCACAGCATAAGTAAAGCACTTGAGGTCTGCAACTACTGGCCTACATGGCAACTTCTCTTTGTCTGTGTTTCAGGAGTAGGGTTGGGTTTTGTTTTTTAATATAAAAAATGTTTGAGGGGGTGGAGGGGGTTGGGTTTGTTTGTTGGCTTTTGGTTTTTTTTTCTTCTTGTGGAGTAAATTTCAGCCCCGAAATGTATGATATGTGCTGCATTTGGTGCACTCTCCCCGAGGCAAACCAGGGGATCTGTAAGTGGTACTATTTTTCCTATCAGCCCTGGAGAGTAGTGTGGCAGCCCTGCGTGTTATTAATGGATAAAATCTGAGCAGCAGCCAACCCCAAGGTGAACCCTATGCATTTAAAACATTTCATCAGACAGCTAAGTATTTTTTTTTCCTTCACTACAGCGGATATCTCTACTGCCACCACTCAATAGATCCCGATAGAAGAGAGCAATAGCTGGACTCACTAATGTGAAAATTGATAGTATGAGCTCTCCAATGAAATATAAACAGCTCTGTGTTTCTTAAGTGTCAATATCACGGGGCTGGGCTGAGGAGGTGGTGTGGTGGATTAACCCTAGAATTATCCAGGAGGGGGGAGAAGCTGGTAAATAGGAAATATTTGTCCAATCAGCCAGGGCTCATTTCTGAAGTGGATAAGATGGGCTGCTGTTGACTCCCAGCTGCTGGCAGCGAGAAACCCAGCTCCACCTCCCTGCCCCTGTAAACTGCAGTGTTTCCAGAGGCAGGAGGAAGGTCACACCAGACTTGTTTGCCCTTTCCTTTCCCCCTCCCATTTTGTCTTGAAAAATTGGATAAAAGAGGGCATGAGGAACGGTGTGAGAATCAGGGCTGCAACTTTGCAGACACCTTTGCAGATGCACAGACAGACAATGCTGCATTGGGAGCAGCTCCTGGCAAGCTGCAATGCTGCTGTCAAAACAGTGCTCATTAGGAGAGCAGCTCATTCTGGAGGGAAAACCTGCAGCATGCAGAACAAATATCCTTGCTTGAGGAGAACTGAGACCTTGCACTCTCATTCTCTCTTACAGAAGCACTTAACATAAGCAGAAGGGCCCCTGCCAGGGAAGGCAGGTGTCTGCATTTGGTTGTTTCCAGGGGTCAGATTGCCTCAACTCTTTCACTGTTGCTGTTTTTCATGTATGGATAATGCAGAAGTGCTACTTAGCACTTTCTGAAAAAAAGAAAAAAAAGCACAGCTTTTTAGATAAAACAAGCCAAGCCCACTCCTTTACTGACATCAGTCACCTCCTGGTCTCCACACTGAGCTGGACAGTGCTAGGTGTGGGTTACAAATAGCCCAGAGCAATGTTGTTCTTTTGACAAAGAAATGGTTTCCATGGAAACTTTTAAATATACCCAAGATTATGTAAGTTTATATCCAATATACCTCCAGAACATTTATATTGCTAGGTTGCAGAAACACATTTTTAAAAAAGAAATTACTTAAAGTTCTTTGGCATTTGTTCTTTTTGAGAAAAACAAGCAATTCTGCATACTGCTTCTCAGTATTTAAATGAGAAAATTATTGAGCTAAATGTGGACAAATGGGTACACAATAGACTCAGCTCTGACTTGCAAGGGTTATGGGCGGAGTAAAAATAATAAAAAAATACAAAAGGCAACCTATAAATCATTACAAAGTCAGTAGAAACCTCCTTGCAACAATTTATTATATAGAGTGCTTTTCATGCCTCTGTGGTGGGAGACATAGTCTTCTTATCTTGAGTTTCTCTCCTTCAGCTTATTTACTGAGTTTTCAATCTACTTGTTGAGGCTTAAGGACTCTTCTACTTAGGAGTCAACCCTGGAACCAAAGCGTAGGGTGGAGGATCACACCTAAGTTGAGTGTCCTTAATGCTGAGTGAGCAGACTGAAAATCCAGCAAACAAGCCAAAAAAGATTTAAGGGGACTGGTCAGCCCCTAGGGAGAAGGGGGAAGGAAGGATTTTAGCAGGAAGAAATGGAACAAGGGGTCTCCCTCACAGGTCTCTAAAATCAGCAGGTTTTTGCAAATTAAACACCCATGGCTATTGGTTTATGGTTTTGTTCATGCAAAGGATGTGTTCAGAAAGTCCCAAGTCACTAGGAAACTTCTCATTAGTGGCACTGGGAAAACTTTGTACAAACCCTTCCTCTCCCTGCACAAGAAAATCTGTGCGAGCTTTAAATTTAATTCTCAGTGTGGTAACTCAGAGCTTTACTTCTGTTGGAACCCAAGATCCAACTCAATAGGAAAGGGAGATAACAGTATCCCTGCTGGACTTTTTCCTGTTATTTGATTAAGAATTTGAAATGACAAATACAAATAAAATTTTTAAAAGTCATCTAAATTTTGAAAATTTTAGGCTGGACTTGGGAAATTTAAGTCATAACTTAAAGAGGAACACAAGATTCAGATTTATGTAAAAATATACATGAAGTATATAAAAATCAAAACATATCCTCCCACCCCAAAGCATAACATTGGTTTAAATGTAATGAGGTTGAATAATTTAAAATGATAGTTAAGTAGGTAGTAGAGGAGGATTACTGGTGGATTCCTCATTTAATGTTTAGATTTCAGGCTTTCATTTTCCTGTGTACAGACCAGAGACCTTTAATGCAGTCTGAATTTCATAGATTATTGTGATGTCAGAAGCAGAGAAAAACACAACATATCAAAGAATTATGAAAAAAATGGGACTGAGAAACCTTAAATTTGTGTCTGTAGGTCTGGTTAAGGGAACTCTGCATAGTCCATGAATTGGGTCTGCATGGACTTGTCATATGGGAGAACTTCAGACTTTGAGAGGTCCCCTCCTGTTGGAAGGAGATGGAATTCTCATTAGCTTGAAGAAATATTAAGTGGCACATATGAAAATAGCTCATCTGGCTTTTTTATACTTATCAACAGTATTTATTTTTTTTTTGTAGTAAAGAAAATCCCATTCTCTGACTAGCTTCAGTGCGAGTTTAGTTTTCTGTTTGTTATTAGTGAACACATCCAAGAGTAATACTGATGTGTTTATTATCAGTGAATCAAAGCTTGATTGATAAAATAAACTAATGTGGTCAAGAATTGAGCTATTTGAAAAGTTTTTCTGAGTGGCTGAATCAAAGTTGAAGGGAAAGATAACCTATGCCAGTTTTCACCTTTTGGCTGGATGGAAAAAGGCAATTGGAAACCTAATTCCTCTCCACTCATATTAAGAAAATCATCCTGGGCATCCAAAAAGGGAAAAGCCAACATTAGTCTGTGAGGAATGGTGAACACTGTTGAAATCAGAGCTCTGGGGTCCTGATGACATGGAATTTTACCTCACTTTACTTTGTTTTCCTTTATTCTATTAGAGCATTTTGTCATGGGCTGGAGTCTTGGATAGTTATGTGGATACCCACCTCTGAAACTGGTATTAGCTAGATAGAAAAAAAGTTCCAAAACCATTATAAAAGATAGTTTCTTATGAAGGATGGAAAAAACCCAAGGAAAATAAGACAGAAAAGCCAAGAGAAAATAGTGAAGTTGGAAGAGGTTGTGTACATATCTCATTGAACCTCATGACTGTCATTTCCACCTGGACCGTGGCTGGATCATGGAGCAAGGGTAAAAATATAGGCAGCAAATTAATAAAAAATGAAATTATGTTTGCTGAATTTTTAGCTATGTTCCTTCTGGATCCTCAGGAGAATACCTGGAGCTAGGTGACCATGCACGGTCAGACGTGTGTTTCTGTCAGTTAATTTCAGGGAAAGGTTGATGCCTTCTGGAGCTGTAAATTGTTGTACAAGCAACAATTCCTCTCCATTTTCCCACTGAGTTTTGCCTACAAGCACACAAATGACTCCTTCTTGGCACAGACTCACACCCCCAGGAAGGAAAGGGGAAGCTGGAAAAGTATCTTTACCACTGACTTGAAAAGACTTTGCAAATTGTCACAGGTCCACAAAAGGATCAGCCAAAAGCCAGTGCTTTTCCTTTGGGCAGTAGTGGCAATGCAAACCTTGTGCCCAGAAATTCATTAGTGTGTGATCTGATAAATGTTCCAAGAAAAGACAGCATCTTGCCTGGCTTCACCAAGTCCATGTAGAGGGTCTTTAGATCTTAAATATGTTTTAATTTGGTCCCATAATTGTCTTTCTGGAAACTGCACTTATGGTGGGCAGTGGATGTTAATGTTCTCTGCAAGGAGAGGCAAACTTCATCTGGATTTAAGGAGCACCTGGATAGAAGGAGGTCAAGTTTTGCCTTCCCTGAGTCAGTATCATCCGAGGACTGAGAGGAGGGGTGATGTAGAAACCTCAGGAACTTTTCAAAACATCCCCCTTCCAACAAGTCTGTAAAAATGCTGAGCTGAAAGACTTGAAGCAGCTCACTTGAGACTCATTTTCAGTGTGGTTAAAGTTCTGAAACCCAGACTGCAGAATCTCAGGAAGCAGCTGGGTTCCTAATTAAAACAAATCGTTAATAGGTTTAGCAGGCCAAATTTATGCTTTTCAATTAAAACCACTGTGGGGCTTGGTGTGTGCTTGTGTGTGTGCTGAGATGGGGGTGAGGTAGAGGAGTTGGGGTGCGGTGTGTGAGGGGCTGGGTCACACCTCTTGTCCACAAGACGCGTTAATGCATTCGGAACATCTCTCTAACCAGAGCACAGCAACTCCAGAGCAGCAGAGTCACGACAAACGTGGTGTCAAGGACACCTCATGCATTCATTTCCTGACCACAGGCTGTTCGTCCTTCTGCATGAAGACAGTCAGGCATTTTCCTCACA
>VZTB01012392.1:87342-293685 GCA_013397245.1 Thryothorus ludovicianus | reverse complement strand
ATTTGAAAGCCACAAACGTTTTAGTCAGCGTGATGGGTCCGAGCTATTGTTTGGCTGGTGGTCACCCAGCATGAATTAGTCCTTCAATTAGCCCTGCTTTTTTTCTGTGTGTTGTTGATTTTCACACTTCAGACCAGAGCATCCATTTGCTTCCCTAGAATGGCTCTTTTGCAGGCGTTTCAGTAAAACTGGGGTAAAAGCAATTTTGTTGTTGTTGTTATTTAAATTATTTTTATAGTATGACAATAATTCTCATTACACCAAATTTGATGAAATGATTTTTATTTCCATCTTTTTTCTACTGAGACAAAGATTGCATCTGTATGTTTTTGTTGCAAGAAAGAAAGAAAAAAGCCATGTGTTGCCTCAAAGCATTAAGCTGCCGAAAAGTTCTTTTGTTGCTACAAAAATGAGGCTAGCAGCTCATATATCTGCTTTTGAACAAGAATAAGCTAAAAACTGCTCTCATTTTGTCAAAGCTAATTTCTCTTTTCAAGTTAAATGGAGGACTACATCTATAGATAATTCCTGCTCCCCCCACAAAAAAAAAAATCAAATTTTATGTTTTCAAAACGCTGATGAGAAAATAAACTTTTTCCTGCAGTGAAATGTGAGGCAATTTTAAAATTTAAAAAACAAAAAAAAAAAGAAAAAAGGGACAGGAGACCACATATCTCCCAGAGCCTGTCCTCAGCTGATCACGGGACTTTCACTGTGCCTGACCCCTGCATGGTGTTCAAATGAAAATAGAAGCTCCAGTCCCACCTCCAGTCCTCTGACTGTATAGATATTTATTCATTTGTGCTATAAATGGGGAACTCGGGGTTATGGGTTCACTGTAGCAGATTCCAATGCAAAATTGGGCCCCTCTCTATATACAAACATTTGTAACAGCAAAAGACTCTGTGGGCGCTGTGGCTAAATGCAGGCTGGCTGCTCCATCTGCCTGAAGATTTGCTGCGACGCTCATATTTAGTGCACTGCCTTGCAAAGAGCTCTCAGAGACATCTCGATGGCAAGCAGACAAAATTCTCCTGTATTGTATTGTAATGTACAGAGCTGACCTGGTTTATCCTCACTCCCAAGAGCAACGTGGGGAACGTGCAGCGTTTTTGTAAATTTTGGAAATGCAGCAGTCCCAGAGATGTATTTGGGGTTGTCATGCTGGCAGCCGGAGGGGAGGTGGAAAGGGGAAAAAGCTGGGTAGATTCCATGGTGCTGCATTAAAACCCTGGAAAGCTCATTTAGTCAGAGATTAAGCTCTGGAGCTAAATCTGAAAGTGAGAAAGGAGAGGAAAAGCTATTGAAAACTGAGATTCTACTGCTGACTATGGAGGCCACATGACCCTGACACATAACTTTTACTGAGTTGACTATATCTCACTTCCTTTAAGTGCCTGTCCCTCCTGCTCACTCTCAAGGACTTGGCCAATCTCCTTTTGTAAATAGAACAATGCTTTATATTTCTCTATTACTCTGGAGTGACTATATCAATAATGCAGGAAAGGCATCTGTCCAGCACAATGAGATTATTTTTCTGATTTCGGTTGACAGTTATGGTAATAGTTTGGCAAACAATCTACTCCACCATCAATGACCACAGATTACAGCTGTTTTTAAAAATCTCAGCCGCTCCTGGAAACTTAGAAGATTGATTACTTGGACAGAAAGAGACAGAAAGATGTGTCAAAAGCTTTTATGGCTGAAACTTTTAACTCTGTCTTGCTCCCATTTTTTTCTCCCCCTCCTGATTCTGAAAGTCGATGTGCAGCCTTATGAGTGCAGTGAGTAAACAAGTGACAGCTCTGCAAAGGGAATTGAGGAGCTGCTCAGCACCAGCCCCTGTGGAAAGCAGGATGGGAGGTGTGAAGGTGGCTGTGTGTCCCTCCAGAGCTGTGGAGGACAGCCAGGGCCGCTTGCCTTGTCCTCTACATGTCCTGTGGATTGTGCTGCGTCCCCTGTGCGTGTTCTCCCTGTGTTAGGGAGGCAGGATCTGGGTCAGGATGATTCCTGCTCATGGGAAACTCATGGAGGGAGATGTAAGCAGTGCCTGGGATTTGTCCTTAACACCTGAATTGGTTTCCCTTCATGATTTCCTCGTCCTCTCATTGAGCAGCCAGAGGATTTGACTGGGAGGCACCTGCAGGTTTATAGGAAAATCTCTGAAGAAAAAGCAGAGCTTCCTTTCACTGTACATATTATTTATCTCACATGAATCAAAAATGGGACCTTACAATCCAATACATACTTTGCAGAGCTTAACACTACATTAAAGGACTCAATAGCCAGAGTGGAAAACACACTGTTTTGAATGTACATGCCCTTTATGTGAGGAACAGAAATAACACCATGAGATCTGTGTGTCTAGCTAGCACTGGGATTTCAGATAGCAAATGTTCACAGTGAACTGCTCAGGGACAAATTTGCAGAGCAAGAATTATCCTCAGAAATTATTCAGCAGATATTTTCAATTTGAGTAACAACGGAAGAGAAAATCAGAGGCTGCTTGTGGACAGGGCCATGAACGCATAAAAAAAAAAAAAAAGGAGGTCAATTCATCAAATAAATTATTCCCTATGAATTATTCACGCAGGTCTAACTTAACTGTTATTCCTATTTTCCCAGCCTCGCTACAGGGGTTGACAATAATACAGCTTTGTCAGTTTCTGGACTTTGATATTAGCAGAAATAAAATCTCAGAGTGCAGTTAGGTCTGCCAGAGTCAGGCAGGAGGTGAATTTGGTCCTACAAGTTGATTTTTCTCATTGGCCATGACTTTGGTATGTTATCAGCCATCATGAAAGCAGAAGATGCAGTCAAGAAGGTTAGTCAGAAAAAGCTGACAATTACAGAAATCTCCTGATATTTCTTTTCCTTCTTAGTTAAAGAGCAAAAGTACTCCCAAGCAGTAGTGAATATGGATTAAGAATCTGGCTGCTCAAATTCTCAAAACTGATGTGGGTTCATCTGTCTTATGAACTCTTCACCCAGGCTCCAATTAGTATTATATTAACGTCTTAAAATATGGGGTTGCTGTGATCTTACAACACTCCAAAATGGTCTATTAGCTACCCCATTTCCTGACTCCTTCAGATGAGAATGCCTGCAGTAGGTGACTTGCAGGCATTACTGAATTAATTCAGAGAGCTGCTGTGGGTGCCTGGGATGTTGACCATGCACAGGGTGCTTGGAGGACTTCTATTACGCACCCTCAAAATTTTACACCACGAGTGCATGTAAACATGATCTGAGGACTTGTGCACCCAAACACTGAAAAAGAAACCAAACCTTGACCTCCTGCTGAAATTGATAAAAATGAGGTGCTTAAATCCCATGAAGAAATAGGACCTCAGTCTCATAAGTGGCCTTGGGTTAAGTCCCAAGCAAATGAGATTATTATTCTGGATGGTTGTGAGCACCATATTGCACCATCATATATTCTGAGCATAATGCAGTTTATGAGCAAGGAATAAGTTTACTTCCACTTTTAGAGTTTCAGATCACAAAGAGGATTTTTCAGGTGGGCTTAGGGAAAAATTTCTTTTTTGCTGTTGGGTAGGTCTGTACAATCATTTCCCACTGAAAGTTACTCACAACATTGTTTGCAAAAGCCCTCTAGTTACCTAGGCATATTTTTCAGAATCTGACTTCAACTAGCTTCTGAAAATGCTAGAGAAGCTCTCAATCCAGCAAGGCATTTTGAAGGTTTTAGCTGAGGTGCCTGTTATATAATTCTATGGCACCACGTAAAACCTACTGCTATTTGTGGAGTCGTGGCATTGCTTCCACTGAATCCTTGCTAAATCAATCCAAAGTGCCATTTCCCATCTCCTTTCCCAATCATGGCTCATTAAGCATCATGCAGAATGTAATCTATTAGCAGCGATCTCCTTGGCTGGTGAGAAAATCAGTTATGAGTCGCTAACTTTTATAAAACAGAAAAAAAAAATAAAAATAAAAACAACATTATAAGGCCTGCCACTATTAAAGAGATTGAATGCAGGAGGTGTGTATTTATGCCATTGAGCCAACTTAAATGTTCATAAAGACGATGAAACTTCAGTATCCTGAGTCGTTGATTTCGAGCTTCAGGTCAGAGACAGATGACTTCATGCTGAGATTTATTACTAAGAGGCAAAGCTTTGGAGTTTGTGTCAAGGTGGGCTCATCCATCACCGGAAGAATTCTGCCATAATATTCTGCTGTCAGATCCCATCTACCCTTGATCAATCTATCAGTCGGCCTGCTTAGGAAATTGTACATAAACCCAATATAATCTGATTAGACATCCAAAAACAGCGTCGCTGGTTAATCATGCAGGTAAATTGTAGTGTGCTAAATGTGACTCCTCTCCCAGGGCATGCATGTTGTGATGGGGTAATGTCCCCAGCCTGGCTAATGAATTTCTCATTCCTCTGTGCCTGGGGAATCGGTGTTCGAGCTGTGTCCCTGTTAAAAATTCAAATGCTCTGGAAATCATTCGCTGTGTGTGTGTGAGGCACTGGAGTTTGCACTTGTAAAGCCTGGCGGTTAATTTTAAGATGATTTGAGGTGAAAATATTGATGTTTATCAGCAGGTACAGGTGATGCATTGTTTCCAGTGAATACAGTAATGTTATCAACATCTACTGGTATCTGGTTGTGAACTTTGTGATATAAATACCTGGACTCTGTTTCAGGAAGGAAGAATGTTTGACTTAACAGGGTCCTTCTGCTTTCTGTGAGTGCTTAAAATCCATACAAGCAGGGACAATCCTGTCCACTCAATTGATCAATAAATCATTCCATGAGAACTCATGAGTTGTTGCAACTCTGAGATGAGGATACAGGAGGATGTTGTCCACTAGAACTGTAGGAAACATTTCCCTCTGATCTTAGTCTTACCATCATCTCCCACTTTGCTTCCAAGGAAAGCCTCGGATCATGCAGTCCAGACCAGATCCTTGGCCCCATGGTGCCAGTTTCTGTGTTTGGTCCTTCCAGGGTATAGCTTAGATTTGGGACTGCAATCCTGAGTTCCCACAGCTTAGCAACAGATGCTGAGTTTCTGTATGGCCGAGACATTAAAGGGGCAAATTTTCCAAAATGAGGCAGACCAGTGAGCTGTGCTGGCAATGTAATTCCATTACTTTCAAAGAACTTGAGTCTGTTACAGCCACTCATGTGGAACAGAGTTGTACCTTAAAGAAAAAAGTTGCATTTTTTAATGGTTGTTACTTACTGATTATTATTACTATTATTATTTATAATTATAATAACAATAATAATTATTATTATTTATTAATTTATTTCATCTGATGTGAGAACATTAAAGAACAGGAGTAGTGGAGTTAGGTAGCAAACACATCTCCAAAGTGAAAGAATATTAGTTTTCCTGGGATGTAAAATAAATCTGCTCATAGTTGAAAAAGTGGCTGCCAGTGATTCCCAGATAAATTGATGTGAAATGGAATTAGGAAACACTTCACCCTTTGGTGCTTTGTCCCCTGTGGCAAGCAGAGCCCTGAAAATTTCCATTAATTAAGGGCTCCAGTCCCAAGAAATATCCAAAGTGATGAAGACTGAGGGTAAGGTGAGACTTGAAGAGACACTGAAAGGAACTAGAAACTCACCCCAAAATCTTTTTCTTCAATTTCTGACTTGCCTGTTTGGATAAGGAAAACTATGCAGATTGTCTAGACATGCAGAGGCTGTTGGCCACATCCTTCAGCTTTATCTGAGTTTCTCTCCAAAAGGTGGCACAGACTCAGGACATGGGCAGTGCCATGATGAGAGAGGACATTCCTCATCCTTGCCTTCTAGTCATTTCTGAATTCTAGATATTTGGAAGAGCTCATCAAAAAGATTCCAGGGGAATTATTCACATATGAGTTAAGAGAAAGCCTGTGTAGGTACAGATGATGAAGAAAGAAAAGGTGGAGCCCAAAAGAATGTAAAATTTTCCATCCTACTACACACAAGACGTTGCACAATCCAAGCACGAAAAGAGCCTGAACAGCACCAATATTTATAATATCCTGGAGCCTGTAAAACACTGAGTTGTTTGAAAATCCAGCAGGAAAGTGCACTGAAGCTTAGCATCTATGTTTCAAAATTGAAGAGGAAAGGCACAGAGAGCCAGGGACATTTTCCCTGGAGCCCAGCTCTGAAATGCCAGACTTTAATGATTTTGAAAGAAACACATTTCAGCACTACCGTGGCACGAAGTACAGTGGAGATGCAGTCAGGAGCCTGAGCAGGGCCTTCTCCTAAACACCTGAGGGGAGTTTTGTAGCTGCTCTGACCCACTCAAGTGCCTCCCAAGGGCAGAGTGTTAACAGTGTGGTGCTGGCCTCGCTGGGGTCAGGTGATGCTGTGTATTACACCACCAAAATTGTACCAAAGCAGCTACGGGGGGGGATTAACCACAGGTATTTGACAGCTGCTGTTAGCCTGAACTTTGTGTTGGAAATGAATACCAAGTCAAGCAGTATTGTTACATGAAACCATTACCTCAGATCTGGGTTACTGACCTAACAGGCCCTCCTTTGTTAGAGATTAAATTATTTGGGCTTTTTTTTTTAAATGGCTCCATTAAGGTAGGGTGTTGTGGTTGCTGTTTCAACTGCCTTGCTAATTTCTTATTCCCTCCAGGGCATTATTTTGAAAACTCCCATGTATGTCTTTAGCCAGAATAAGTACAGTCCGTGGTAAGCGTTGCCTGGGCATGTGATCAATTGATTTTTTAATTTTTTTTATTTTTTTTTTACTGTAGCAGATGTTTATCTGTCTCTGAACTGCTTAAAATAGCACAAGACCAGGCAGTCTTATGATCAAATGAATGTCATAAAAGTGCTTGAACCTCAAGGACAATTGCAGTGGCTGGACAGACCATTCTTTAAAGGAATTTTGGTTTCTTCCAGAAGTGTCTATGTCTTTTCAGGTGCACTGATTTACTGTCAAACGAGCACCCCACCCTTGCTAGCATCAGGAAAGTACATGAAAGCTACATTCCAGTAGAAAATCTAGGTAGCTCCATGATGTGCCTTGCTTGAAAGAATTCATATCTATCTTTCCTCTCCCTACAACTTACTTCTGGCTATTTGTTTTGAGGTTTCTCAAGAGACCAGTTGCCTGGAAAATATGATGGATGAACAAATAAGCTAGGGATTTTTATTTTTTTTTTGCTTTTTTGTTTTCTAAGACTTTCTACCTTCCACAGATGCTTTTAAAACATGGGAAAAGCATTCATTTTCCTCAGCATTTAACCCTGAGAGTTTAATTCCCAGTGAAGGAATGGCAAAAGCCAATGGACTGTGTGGTACATACATGGTTTGGATCTGTACCATCTTGCTGTGCTGAACTTTCCTTGTCACATTATTGTGGTGTAATGCAAATAACCCTGAATAGCCCCACGGTAACTGTGACCAGGCTCAGCCACATCACTCACAACCCATTATCTGTGCCTGAGGAGAGTCAGCTCTAAGTTTTCCAGAATGTGTTTCCAGCACTGAGTTATACTGTTTACTTAGAATTAATTCTTAAAAAACCTACAAAATCATATACTTCCTCATAAATTTGTTAGAGGGGTATAGAAGAAAGGGGCTGCTGCTGTTCCTTTCTCACAGAAAATTAAAATTTCATGTTAAAATTATATCATGACTGTTATTATCAAACTAAATGTCCTACAAAGATCAGTAGAAACTACCTTTCCATTGGTTCTGAAGTCTGATTTTAGGGCACAATAGTACAGAATTAACTATGGATAACTAACTACAGGTCAAATTTAGTAGCGGAAGGTGAAGAGGTCTTTTGCTCTCTAATTAAAATCAGTCACTGGATCCAGCCCCAGCTATCAAATTTAATCCAAGAGTCTTGCCCAAGATCACAAAGGCAGCAGGAGTATATCACAGCAAGAATTGGCTCTCACTGCCTGGCCCCAGCCACTTCCCCTTCCTCCGCCCCAGCCTTCTCTTTTGTGCTTGGGTTACTCCTGTCTGTGCAAGTGAATATCTGGCATGGGTGTTTGTGCATATCTGGACATCACCAAGCCAGTTGGGTTTTGCATTAAAGGAAAAGCAAACAAAGAGAACAGTCAACCTTCCCCCACCCTCACACCCCCAATGCGTGTTCTTCACTGACCATGGCATGCTGAATCCATTTGTTTTTTATTACCCAAACTCTGGATCGGTGGGGCAGCTAAAGGGGAGGAGGCAGTTTATCAATAGAGAATCATGCTGCTGTGGATTAGAGCCACTTAGCTATCTATTGTGCCTTTGCTCTCCCAAGGGTCTGATTATAACCCTTGGCTATGCTTTAGATGATGTTAAAAACACACTAAAGCAACTGATATCCCTTCCAACCCCAAAACACATGCTAAAAAGGGAGATTAATCTCCTTTGGCAGCTGATCACCTACCTGGTGGTGAGCCACTTTCATTAGAAGAGGAAGGGCAGGGCTGTGTTATATATACTTGCTGCTAACTATACAAGTATGGGAGACATGTGACTTCACTGGCTCTGTGCTGGCCCCTGCAGCCTTGCTCCTGGATAATTTTGCCTGTTTATTGAAAAATGCTTAGAGGCAGGAGAGAGAGAGAAGCACATCAGGCAAATATTATATGGGATAGCTAAAAACCAAAAGGTCCTGGCCCTCTACCAGATTCCACTACAGTCATAAAAATCCATCTTATGGACATGTTCACGTGAGTGTGGTGAAAGGCCTTTTTCAGTGCAATAGATGCAGAAGAGAGATGCAGAACAATCTGATGTTTTCCCCACACACAGGGTAGTCAGGAACTCCTTGATCTCATCTCCGTTTCAACTCCTTCTGCGGCCTTTAGAAGGTCACTTCACTATTTTTTCTCCATCTGGAAAATGGGAATAAAAATAAATCACATGCTTATCTAACTATCTCCTGGGGTTGGTGTGAAGTTGTTCATAAAACACTTTAAACATTGAGCACGCTCTGTAGGGCTTGCCTTTATTATGAACTTTGTAAGTGTGTCCCAGATGAACCACTGCTGATGGGAGGATATTACTCCCACAAATTTTTCTGCCTGTAGAATCTGGCAATGCAAGGGGACACGAAGGCAAATGTTGAAAATACGTGAGGAAAAACAGTAATTATGGATAAGTTCAGAATAATTCCAAATTATTTAGTTAGGAGGTCTACCTGATTCACTGCAGTCAGCTTCTTTTCATGCTCTCAAAACATATCAGGAGCCCCAGAATCTTATCTATCTCCTTCACCGGAATATTCCCATTCCCAGAGGCTGTCCTGATACATTTCTATGGCTGTCCCAGAGCCCTGTGACCTTTCCTACAGGACAGGATGCACAAGGTGCTCCATGTCCTCCAGTAATGGTTGCTTTCTGCAGCAGACTGCTGTTCCTCCAGGCATTTCTAAGGCTCAAAGTGGCAACAAAGCCACAAATGCCATGTTCTAAACACAGCTGTTCCAGTTGTGCAGCTGGACTCTTCTTCCACTCCTCGTCGGTTACTGCCTCTACACATTTGACACTGACACTTAAAAGTGTCACCTTGTGTTGACAATGTGAAGCCTACACTCACTGAGGCCAAGTAGTTTTCATGTTTGCTTATCCTATGAGAAGTGCTTAACCATAAAAATTTGAACATTGACTTCCTTTAACCATTTTCTGCTCTGTACTTCACATCTTCAGATATTGAAATGTAACTTTTTTTCCCCTTTTAATTCAAGAATGGGACTTGGGTCCAAGGATATTACTCCCTGAAGGAAATAATCAATAACAGGCTTTAGTTTTTTTCATTTATCCTCTTTTCTTTTTCACCCATCCACCCCCCTTTTTCACTGGAGAGAACCAAACCTTTTAATACCCAGAATCCTTCTGACCCATCACTAATTGTTCCTATTTTTTAGGAGAGCTTGGCAGGTCTGGTGACATTACAGAAAAAGTCCTCCCTAAAGAGCACTGCCAATTTCAGCTTTAATTCCATCAGTAAACAACTTTGACTGTGTTGGGAAAATTCCATTAATCATTCATGTCCTGTGAAGAATGATACACAAAGGAGCTGTCAAAATCAAGCAGCTACTCTCCATTTGTTTGGTAATTAAGAAACTCCAGGCCATTCTGATGGTGCAGGGACACAAATTCCAAGCCCAGCTAGAACCACTTAAATGAAGCCTTACAGAATCACCTGCACTTAAACACTAGAGGCCAGACTTTAAAGCCTTCTTTCCACTTCTGTGCTCTCAGTGGGTGTATTTAAGGTCACTTGCACATCTAAATACCCTATCAGATTTTTTTGATGTCTAAATGATGTCAGCTGCCCTTGCAGTTATTTGTGGGAATATGTAATAATGCACCAGAGCCTGAGCAAAGAATATCATAAAAACATGGAATGAAAGAGGAAAAATAATGTAGGCGGGTAAAACTTCAGGTTTGTTCTTGATATTTAACTTTAGTCAGTGCAGTTTTCCTAGGACCCATCCCTCCCTTCTGCCCTGTCAGTTTGTCCACTGCCTCTCCTACCACATGACAGCTGATCCTTGGAAGCCCTACTGATTTCAGTGCATTTCTCCTGGAGTAACTCACTATGGAAAACGGGGTAGAATCATAGGATATCTTGAGTTGGAAGGATCATCAAAGTCCGACTCCTGGCCCCATGAATCACACCATGTGCCTGAGAGCATTGTCCAAGCACTCTGAGTGCTCTGGCAAGTCCTTTCTGGTGGGAGAATCTACCTCTCAGTCATTAAATGGCTTTTGAGAAATAGTTAGAGATGACTTCTTATGAAAAGATTCTAAACTTTGGTGTGAAGCCCTTTGTTCAAGTTTCAAGTGAGGTGGGAGTTAACACATTAAAGATATTTCAGGGTTATGTCAGACTGGTCTGGATAAGTATTCAAAACTAATCACCTTCTTTGAGCTGACAGGCTTTGGAAAAGAAGGCAGATTTTGCCAGGATACTCCTTAAGAGAGCTGCAATGTTCCTTGGTGAATTGCTGGTGAGGGTCCAACCTATGTGCACATTGGAACCTGCACTTAGTTTATCTCAGTTTATACTGGTTTGATTCTAGAGAAAAAAATAAAAAAAACAAACAACAACAACAAACAAAACACAACCAACAAAAAAAACCCCCACCATGTTTACCATGGTCTTTTCCAATCTTAATGATTTCATGATTCTGTGATGAAGAAGGGCAGGGTGGAGAGGTAATTACGTAAGGCAATAGAGTATAATTTCACATACAGATTTTCCCACTCAGTGCTTCCAAGCAGGCTGAAATGGTAAACATGGATTGCTGAATTAGGCAATGATGTTCAGAAAGAAATGGGCTGAATGATGATCAATTGACTGATTTTATCACTGCCCTTCTCTTCTTACTAAAACAGAATTAGAGGTTTACAAATAGAAACTTTGTTAAACTTTCACACTGTAGGAAATTACTTTGGGAGATTTTTTTTTTTATTTAAGCCAAGAAATATTTGATTTTTCATATAATAATTATATATGTTAGTTTATGAATCTGTTGTAATATATTTTTTATTATAGAAATAGCCTCTCTAGTACAGATACAGAAGCACTCTGTGCTACCTAGTGTCCAACTGCTGCCGAGATGCCTCCCTAGAAACTCCAAATCAGGCAATTAAATGCTGTGAAGCCCATTCACTTTTAACTGATGGTACAAGCTCAACTGAGGCCCTTCAGAAGAAATCTGTGCCTCTGGGGTTAGTAGTACTTCATGCTGCTGCCTTGGCTGCCTGGAACTGAGGGCAATGTATTATTTATGAGATTATTATTAGATCAGCAATGATGATCAGTAATTCACTGGTGGTGCTTGATTCTGGGCAGATGTTCTGGAATCAAAGTTGTTCAGAGAGATGTGCACAGTTGGTCTGGTTTTTATGCTGAGGTCAGATTGCCTTGCAGACATTCCAGGCAGCCTCGTTGCTGATCCTGTGGTTGTGATGGGAATCACCTCAGAACAGCCCCTGCAGAACCACCCTCCTCTCCAGCTGCTCTCCTCTTCTATTCCAGAGATTCTCCTTCTAAATGTCACCTGGACAGTGCCCAGACAAGAGGAAAGTCTCCTCTCAGAGATTGGACACTAACAAAAGAATGTAATCCTTTTTTTTTTATTATTTTTTTTTTAAACGAAGTTAATAATCCCACTCATTTGTTTGGGTCCCAGTGCCAGAAACACATTCACTTTTTGACATTTAAATGTGACCTTTCCTTAGAACCACAATGTACTCTCTCCCTTACATGATGCTGGCTCTGACATTCTTAACCTGTTTATACAGGACCAGTGCAGCTGAAGAGAATCCAATGATGTAAAAAACCACATTTGAAGAGGTTTTAACTTTTTTTTTTCTCCAAAATCCCTGTCTTGCTTCTGTTCCCTGAGGTCTTCATAAACACTTCCCTGGCTCGTCAATCAGGACTGTAAAACTCCTAACAATTTGGAACAATGCATGGTCATTCAGGCTCATCAACTAAATGGGCATTTCTTCTTCCTTATCCTAATATTGATTTCCTAGAAAATCATTCCGAAACCATAAGTTGCATTTTTGGGGTGAGGAAAGATAACTAGCTATTTAGTTTTTAATCTAAATGAAGAAAATCAATCAATCTGCATGTGCTTCCATTAATGGGCCGTATTTATTTAGGATTAATTAGGGTGGTGTTTCCAATTATCCATCATGCCTATGAACAAGTTAAAATGCATGTTTCCTACCTGCTGCCAGGGAACAGTTACCATGTGCCAGCTGAGCTGCAGTGATTTGCTGCAAGTGCATTTCTACGCCTGGGGCAAATGCAAAATTATCCACATCACTCTGCCCTCTTTCATGGCAGCCTGAGCCTTACCCTGTAGAGTGGCCTTTGCTTTCAGATAAAAGGAATGCCCAGGAATGGTTGCTGCAGCTTAGCTGACTCATGCTAACTTGTTGATCTGTTGTGATTTGATCATCTCTTCCAGTTTTCTTTTAATAAAAGCAGAATTTTTTTCAAGCTTCTCATTCTCTGAAGCTGTTCCTTAGGATAAAAAGACTATCCATCATCAAACTAGTGACACAACTACAAGAGTGGGCAAAACTGCTCTTCTGCATATTCTTGTAGCTTATGGAAGGCATTTAATAAATTCCTTGCTATCAGACAGTTTTAATCTACATGGCTGGTAATTGAGATTGCTACTTGGCATACATTCATCCTGCATCTCATCTCTCCCTCCTATGTATATCACATCATATCTTAATTAGAAAAGTGAGTAGGTCTGCCTTGGAATACACTGGGAACATGCCTCTTGTGGAAAAAAAGCAGATTCTTGTTTCATATTCCTTTTCTTTTGACTACAGAAGAAAGATCAGAGTTATAGTATGTACCACATAGCCATGAATTTTTCTACCCGATGACAGTGGATGTCCTTTCAAGAAAGAATGATCAGCATTTTAGTACCTAACTGGCAACTTGTTGAAAAGACTGAGGAGCTGAAATTCTGCTGTACACCAGCAAGTCTGGAGCTGCACTTGGAGGATGAGTCAGTCAAGCTGTCCAACATGGAGAATCAGATGAAATCAGGCGTGGGTTCACAGCCTGAGTCCTAAACCTTGGGAAATAACAGGCCCAGAAGGGGATCTCAGCATAGCAACGTGGCAGAAATAACATATTCCACAACAAAACTAAAAATTCTTCCATATAACAGGTCTCCTCAAGACAAATCTCAATTCTTCTGACCCCAGCCCTGGAGAAAAAGAGTGACCTTGATTAAAAAAGTTGCTATGCATCCAAAGATTTTAGAACCTACTTTTCAGAAACCATATTAAGCAGTGTTTTATTTACTAATCCTTAAGACAAAATGATTACAGCTGATCAGACTCTGTATACCAAATATAGGGACAGTCTGGGACCTTGGCAACCAAAATTTCAATGGGAATAAAACTGAGTTTTAACTTTGACTGAGGAAGGACTGGTGGACCTTGTCCTCAGAGCACAGCTGTAACCTTGGGTAGCATCCTCAAGGAGGAGATCTCTGTGTAGCTCTGGTATCTGGGGTTGCCTCCTCTCTCCTGGCACATGGTAGCAGAACCTGGGTTTGTCCTACACAGCCAAGGGATTCCCAGGGATTGCCTGGTTGTCTGCAGAGGGCAAACATTGGGATTTCTGAGCAACTCAGTTCACAGATGGCTTACAACACCCTGGATAGCCTGGTGCTGGCACTGCTCACAGCACTGGATTTCACTTAATGAACACAAAACCAGTCCCTCGAATTGCATAGTTCTGGCAGGTAGCATAATCTCAATCAGAGAACTCCTCCTCTGCTCTCCCTTCCACCACTCTTTCCTTTCCTTAGGCACGCAGGAAAGCCTGTGATTTTTTTTTTTAATTTTATTTTAAATTTTTTTTTAATGCCCTGTTTTCAGTAGGGCACCTTAAAGGTCAAGTAAGACATTTGATATATTTTAACACAGGCAGCTTTGGAGATGAACAGATTTGACATATTTAAATAAAACATCCTAATAGTATGTTCTGGCCTTGAAGGCCTCAGGCAGCATACATTGTATTTGTTAGACACTATGGCTTAATTACTCTCATAAATGAATTATACCCATTTCAATTTAAAACCATAAGTGTTGCATTTGAACTAGGGTCAAATTAAACTTTCTGTCAATTATGCAGATTACTTAAGCAATTATGTAAATTGTTAATAAATTCTTAAATGGAGGGAATTTTTTTTTCCTGCAAAAATATATATTTTATGCATTATCAAGCTTAAATATTTTCAGCGATGAAAGTATGGGAGGAAAAAGAGAGTATGGCTTTAAATAGCTCTCTTGGGATTTGCTGCACTATCTCCATCTCAGACACTGGTGATTTGGGGTCACCTGCTCTCCAGCTGGATCAGAAGGGGGGACACTGAGTTAATGCCAGGTGATGGTTTTCCTTCTTTCATGGCATGAAAAGTGCCACTAGGCTTAAGGCAGGATGCTGTGGTGGTGACAGCCAGCACTGTCACGAGCTGTTTCAACTTCCTAGAGGTCAGTGTAAGCTCCTCCTCCATCCCATACTTTGTAAGGCGTTTCCATAGATAAAAAAAGCTTTTGGAAGCAGTGGCTGTGTTGTGCTTCCATTTCCATAATTGTTTAGGGTCTCTCTTCTTCAGTGAGGAAGAAGCAAGAGCTCTGCTATTGATTCAAGTATATGCTGGTTAAAGTCAAGAGCAATGAAAATATAATCGAAGTAAAAGCGTTTCTCTATCGTAATTTGCATTTCCTTCTGTCCTCCAGCCACTGAAAGCAAAATCCCAATCTTCCTTCCCTGAGGAAGAGTGGGATTACACAGTTACGAGCATGGAACAATCCCTCAGAATTCAGGCCACTGCTTGCTGGATGTGTTTTGATGTAATTACGCTGAATTTGTTTCAGTGCAAAAGTGTTTGGAATTTTCAGGGTTCTGTTTTAGTCCCATCATTAGGAGGCCCAACTCTCCCAAGACCTGCTAGTCCCCTCACATCCACCAGTTTAATGCTAGTGTAACTCAATTGACTTAATTAGAATTACGCCCTGCAATGAGAAGAGAATCAGGTCCATTAACTTTGGTGGGAACTTTCATTAGGACTCAGTTCAGTCCACAGGGGTTTCTAAATGAATTAAAGCTGCATCCATTTTGTGCCCCCACAGAATCCCAGAAAGGTGCAAGTTCCATTTCTGTGTCACCTCCGCCCATTTGCACTGACTTGCATGTTGCTGTTATTGAATCCTGCTGATTTGTGCTCCTCCCAGGCCAATTTTTGCTTGTCAAAAAACCACAGAGGTTTCCAAGTCTCCACAAAGACATGTCCATGATTTATCTCAGCCTGGCACTCGACTCACAGCTTAGTCCTGTTTCTACTGTGATGCAAGTTGTTCCAGTGCCGGGTGGGGTGAGAACTGGAAATCCCACCAGGAAAAACAGGAAAGCAGACTAGTGGTTGGGTCTAGGAGTTCAGGAGCTTTTGCATCTCAGCTTTGGCAAGGGCAGTGTTCAAACCCAGAACCTGGGCGTTCCCAACTTGGCCCGTGACTAATTGAAATCCTAATAAAGAAAAGGCCTCTGCCCTCAATCCTCCGGGCCACTTACCTTGTGCAAATTAACATTTTAACATCAGTTATAAAATGTGCTACATCTCTGGGAGGTGGGTGGAGGGGGACATGAGGGAGGGGGAAGCATCTAATGCAATGAAATATGCATATCAAAGCCTAAAAAGAAATAGGGAAATTCAATGAATGCTAAATTATGGATCTACAGAGGGTCATCTGTTAAAATCTACACGGCGGTATCTTTAAACTCCAGAGTATTAACCAAAGGCATGGGGGCAAACATACCTGGCAACCCTTTACTTTTCATTCCTTGTGACACAGAGAAAATACTTTATAAAATACTAGATGAAAGGGGCCTTTCAAAGCTACTTTGCTTTTATGGTGCCTTTCTCTTGAGCTGTTCTGCATACTTAAAAGTCAGAGGCACCTTGAGTGGATTGCATTTTTATTTTTTTTTAGAGTGCATTATAGCTTTTTCGCAGCAGACGACGTAACAGCCACCCGACCTGCGTTCCCAATGCCTTGTTGTCATCATGATAAGCATTTACTGTGATAGGAAGGCAAAGAGAATCAACCTTTTTAAACACACACAAAACCCTCGCTGCTTTGTTGAAGCAAGCGTCAGCCCCAGCTCACGGGGATACACAGGGGCTGTAGACAGAAAGCTATTTAGAGCATTGAAAACAGGCTTATTACCCTGCTATTTTTTTGTGCACAGGGTTTTTTTTTTACCCTCTCTCTCTCTCTCTCTCTCTCTCTCCCTCTCTCTCCCTTTTTTTTCCCTGTGACATTAGAGAGTCCGAAGTGACATACATTTTTTATAGCTTCATAAAGTCGTCTCCTGACCGGGTCACCCTTCTCATAACTAGGGAGCAGAACGCTTGAAAAAAGCCATTCATCAACGTGAAAGGAGCCGCTGTCTACTGGCTCCAATATGCACACAGTCTGGCAAGATTCAGCTCAGTGCAAATGCTAAGTTACTCCTTTGCTAATGCCAAATGACCCGCTCACTTCTATTAGCACACAGAAGGGGACAAGAAGGGCATGGCTGCTGTCCGTGTCTGCATAAATGCCTCTCAAGACACAGACCGGGATCAACACTTCTTGCTAAATGTACTGAACACGTAAAAAAAAATTAGTTTCATATTTATACTAATTAAATATTCAATTAAACAAAGATAAAATTATGGGAAGAAAATTTGTTCTTGCCTAATGGGCTATGTCCCATTTATTACTTTTCCACACATATACCATTAAAATCTCTGCAAAGGGATGCAGGATTGTTACTCCTGGTTTATGCCTTCCCCTTGCTTCCCCACAGGCTCTTTGTTCTGATCTGAGCCTGGAGGACTGGGGAGGTAAAACCAGGCAGAGGGGTGAGCAGACTTCCCTTTTTCCTGCGGGAAAACTCCCCACTGAAAGGGCTCTTCTGCAAAACACAGACATTTGCAGAGGGTTTGCATACGGGAATACACCAACACATGGGAAAATGGGAATGATTATCCTGGATAAGGCCTCTCTTTGCTATTAATGATGACCAAGACCAGATGCCTTCAAGGCACACCCTAGAGACCCTCTAGTGGGCAACTCTGGGATGACCTGCCAGGAGAAGAAGTTTCTTCCTGACCCTCAATAATTAGAGTTTAGATTTCTGCCAGGGAGCCCGAGGGTTTATCCCAACCCCTTGGAAAAAGTGCGCTGAAGATGTTCAAAATGAACAGTAGTTTTTGTCATTATCAAAATAAATGTCAAATGGCTTTTTCAATCTTGCTTTGGACTCCAGAGAGGCTTTGTGGTAATGAATCTCATAGGTTAATAAGTCACTGGGTAAAAAAGCAACACCAAGGAAACTGTTTACTTTCTCAAATTTAAATGCATTTCATTGTTCTTGGGTTATAGGAAGAGTGATAAATCATTCCTTGATTTAACTTCTCTAAGCTGTTCATTATTTTGCCAAACTCTTTCACTCATCCTCTCTCTGATTCATCATCCCCCAGTGCTAAAGGGTCCTCCTGGTTTTCATTTATGATTTTAAGAAAGAATTTCACTACCACTTTTTTATTTTTCTGGCATTTCTGTGAATTTCTGTTTTGTGTAATTTTGCAGACAAAACAATGATAAACTGCTTATTCATACAGTACATTAGTACCACTACCTTACAGGTTATTCCAAATGTTGTTTTTTTTTTCTGCTGTCTTCACACCAGCTATACATTTAACCATGGCTTTATTCACCTTTCCCTAATATCCAGAACTTCTGTATCTTTTTCTTTTTTTTTTTTTTCTTCCTTGAAAGATTATAAATACAAGGAAACTCTGGAAACTACAGGTCTGTGTAATCAGAGCTATGTGCTTATCTGAGATTTCCTCTTTTGCCAAACATGAAGGTTTACAACAGCTGCAGGTTTGAGGTTTGTTTTAGGTTTTTGGTTTTTTTTTTGCTTTTGAAAGCAGAATACTTTTTTGAAGGATGAATGTAATACGGCTCTTTGCCTAGAGAAACCTGAGTTCACCATGACATTCCATTTGTACAAATAATATGCTGAGTATTTTTCTCATTATTAGATAGAACTAATTATCTTCATCTTTCTCCTGGACAAGGGAGTAACTTTTAAAATAATGTTGATCAGAAAGTAGTTTTCTCAGAAGCAAACCGGGAGTGTTTCAGCAGCAAGTAAGTCCAGAGGAAAATTAAAGTGCATTGTTAGTGCTTCCTGAATAATTTTCTTTCCAGAACCCACCTCAGCAGATCTCAGATATTAAGTGGAGGAGGCAGGCTCATCAGAAGAGACTCTAAAGCTTTTGTTTTGAGGCAATCAACATGGTGTTTCTTATGGGCCTTTCAGGAGCTGTCAGTCAAACAAACTGCACGGATGCACAAAGCACTGCAGTAAAATTATGCTATGAAATTCAGAGGGGGGAGAAAAAAAAAAATCAAGCTTTCATGATTCCAAGCTTTAGGTCAAAAGTCCCTATGGAAAATTTGGGAGGCCTTATTAACCCTTCTTTTGTTGTTGCTGTTCAGGAATCTTTTCCAATGAATAGCACTTCTTTCTTCAAAAAGTCATTTTCCAGTTAGATACACGAAGGTCAAAGAAAGGCAAAAAATGTGGGGGAAGTTCATGTGTGGAGTCAGTGGCTTAAGCACAAACTGCTGACCCCATTCCTTGATGCAGACATGCTGCTGCCCTGCTTTGAGCTGCCTGTGCAGGAAATAGAGGAACACACATGAAGATATTTGGGTGTCAAGGCAGCCAGGCTGTAATTGCCAATTACAAAAGAAGACTGTGAGGCTGCACTATTGATTGAGTTTTTGGAAGAGAAACTAAAGTAAACATAGTGCATTCTGTAAGGATCAGAATTCATTGTGCCAAGATAGATAAAAAAGGGCCAGAGGATTTTCTGCTATAGAAGGAGTTTGTCAAATGTTCCCCTTGACAACTGAAAGTCTTTCCCCCAAAATGGTGTCTCTAGAAGGGTTTGTTTCTTTTCTGTGCCATTTGCAGTGAAGCAAGAACCTCACAAAGAGAAAGCAACAACAACAACAACAACGAAAAGTTTTGATTGGTTTTGAAACAGAAATTCTCTTTAAAGTCCCAAATGGTTTCCAACTGTTTCAGATTCAAAGCAATTCCAAGTATATGTGGAATTTAAAGCACGGAATTGGGCCATATGAATGGATGGAGCTTGAACACCCCTCATTGCTCTTCTGCCATCATCCCAGTGAATGTGGTGTGACACTGAAACTCTGAAGATGGGAGCTACCAGGCTTTAGCAAAGGTCAAATGTCTGCTTGGATCAGTTAGGTTAAAATTCACCTGCAGGCTGCCTGTCCTGTTCCGAGGATTCTTCATCCTTTCCTGCTTCCAGATGTCTCCCTGTTGTTTCCTGAGCATATTAAAAATCACACTAGAAATCAGCAGAGAGCAAAGGCTCTCAGTCCTTCAATCTTATCTTAAAATACAAACCATAAAGAAGAGTTATCTGTGAAGCAGAAGGGAATTTGGGGTTTCTTGTTCACTGCCAATGAGCTCTTCTTAAGTTTCAAAAATTGCCTTCAAAAGCAATGAAAATGTAACTTCTTTTGCTCATTCTCATCTTTTCTTTGCTAGATTATTTTTTGAGTCTATGTTTCTTTGTAAGATTTGCTAAACAGTCTAGTTACAGCCAGATTCATATTCACAATTTCCTTTGGTTTCACTGTGACTTACATATGAATTTGTGGGCAGAACTGGATGGCTGAGTAATTTATAGAAAAGGTCAATACTAGATTTGTGTGAATAATTGATTTTTCAGCTTGTTTGTGATTTTTTTTATTTTTGTAAATAGACTGTTTAAAGTCCAACTGAAAAAGAGCCTTTGTTAATGTCCTGAATGCCTCAGTGAGTTGAGGAAAAAAACAATCCACAGTGAAATATTTTATTCTTGGGAAGTCTTAATTTTAATTAACTTAAAGTGTACTGAGAACAGAGTGATTCAAGTTGAAAAAGAAAATTAACAAAACATAGCGGTTTTCTTAGTCTTCTTCAAAAGAAACAATTTGGTCAGTCTGACTTTTTCTTTTCTTTGCTCTTAAACCAAAAAGGCATTTTAAAAGAAGCTTTTACAACCAAAATATTTGTCTAGCTGTAACTATTGCTGAAAATGACTGCCAAGTGTGAAGAAATTGAGTATTGTCTTTTCTGTAATTTCTCTTACTCTTCAAGTCTTTGGTTTTGCATATCAAATCATAAGCTCTCAATTTAAATGTCAAAATATATTGAAATTAAGAGTGACCTGAAAGAAAATATGGATTGGGTTCTGAGCAACCTTGGTTGCCCTAAGGGGAGCTATATTTGTTTTAATGCAATTCTAGTTGTTCAAGTTTTCTTGAAACTCTGAAAACAAAACCCCTTGCAAATAGAAAAAGAAGTAGCATTATTTGGAAATAACCCTTTTTCTCACAATCTGAGGTTTATTCTCTTCTCAGATAAATATTCCGGTTGACTTCATGTTTCTGAGGTCCCACCTCAGATGTGATATTGTCCCCTCCAGTCTCTGTATAATTTTCCAGCCATGCTCTACCAACAGCTTTCACATCTCCCAATCACACAGCACTGAAACCTTCAGTTCCTTGTAACAGCTTTGTCTCAATCTCGCATTTCTATTTTTCTGCATCCTGCTACTTCTCTCACTTTCCCCAACATGTTGTCCTGTCTTTTGCCTCCCAATCACATCTTGCTGTTGGATCACTTCATGCTGCATCCCATTTGCATGCTGAATACCAGCAGAGACAAGGTACCAATGTCGTGGGACATGACCCGCAACATTTAGATTGAGATGCACATTTTTGGATCACTCACCCTAATCCCAATTGAGATGGAACACATCTGAGCCACAACTTTGGCAGATGGCTCACAAATCAGGTGTTTTGAAAATTCAACCCCCCCCCTCCAAAAGTGGGAAGTATTTGTGTATGCTTTGTAAACTCCAAAACTCCCCTGGTGACAAAGCCTGGTTCTCTACTCAGGCATCCAGGCTGGGCTTAGTTTTCAGGAGATTTCCCAAAAAACATACCCTCTGTTTCCTGCCTTGAATTTTTTTGGAAAGGATTTTACAGGGCCTTTTGGGGGAGTGCTTTTTGTGTCTTTCTAGTTTCTTGTCTTTTTCCTATTTAATTTTTGGAGCTCACCTCAACCTCTTGCTCAGTCTCCTGTAGATAATTAGCTTGAATGCCATTTCCATCCGTTGTGCTAATGTGAAATCAGACAATGTCAGGAACTGGTAGAATGGGTTTTGAAATGAGATTGCTTACTTTGTGGGTGTGCAGAGAGGATTTCTTTTTCCCTGAACTTGGGGAGGCACTGGGGAGGTTGCTTCAGATATATTTTCACTTACTTTTATTAACTACATTGTACAGAATTTACATCAAGTCAAGAGCAATACACAAGGGGCTGAGAGAAGGGGAAAACAACCCCGCTCGCTCCCTTCACTTGAAACAAACCCATGAGAAGGTTACAAAGGGTAGTTACGAATCATTTGGAAACTCTTGTTTTCCAACCATCTTTTAATAGTTGCTTGTCCCCCTGACAATTGCTGCCTACCCTCTTCCCAGTGGTGCCTGTATCAGGCAGAGATGGGTTAATCAGCTTTATGAAGTTTGACCGTAGCAAGTCTCCTGCCTATACTCGGTCAACCAGTGTTTGACCTGATGGTGCAGCTCTCCTCCTCTCCTCTTCCCTGTTCCACTGGTTGAGTTCATTGCTCCAAAATCCTTGGTGGAGTCAGCCAGGAAGGGATTCTGCACGAGGTCAGGGTGCCTCTGTTTCATTTTTCTCGTAAAGTCTGAATGAAGCTCAGCAGAATGAAGCTTCTTTAAATAAAGTGTCTTGTTATTTTTCTTTTCTGATTTGCCTCCAGATTCCTGGGAAAAAGGGGCTTAAGTTTTGCCCAGTGTTGTAAGTTGGGAGGAATGGCCAGAGAGCTGCAGATTTATACAGGCATAAAACAAGTGGAAGTGAGACCAAAGTCTCCAGTTCTTTCATCCCGAGCACAATGCCCTTTTGCCTTTGCTCTGTCTTCCACTGAAAAGAAAGATCCCTACACCCACCACCACATTGCTTTCCTACCACCTCATTACTCTTCTCTGAATGCTTCTTGCTTTACCATTTCAATGGGGAACGGGTCTGAAAAATTTACAACCTCCGTCTGGTCTCCAGGGGAGGAGAGGAACCCTGGAAGGTGCTGGGTGAGCTCACCAGCTCTCCAATCCCTCCTATTTCCTGGGGAATGTGCTCAATATCTTCTCGGCTGAACCCCGTCCTTGGGCTGTGTTCCTATGGTGACACGTGTGGGTCTCTGCCTTTGTGCTTGTTTGAAGTCCTGTACCAGAGCGTGTCAGTGCCTGTCCCCTGCCCGTATCAAGGCTCCAGACACGCAGTGAGTGTAAACCAATCTTCCCAGCGCGTGATGCGTGCACAGCAATTTGTTAAATTTCCACATATGACACCTCCTTCCCCCGGCAGCCCTCCCCACATTTCCTCTCAGCGTAGTTGAACTTTAAAAGGCCCAGGAGAAAAAAGAAATAAGACTTTAAATAATTTATTTTGGAGAAACAGTCAGTGAAGAGGAACAAATAATGTTTCACTAAAAGAAGCGGGACCTTTGACACTCCCCTTTTCGCTCGGGTACCTGAAGGCCTAGCTGGATTGCATTAGTGAAATTTTCATTTGATGGCATTTTAATATTCTGCCTTGATGACTTTTTAGCAACATTTACTTTCAGAGGTCTTGAGTGCTCCCTCGGAGGAAATGAAACATGTCAAAGCCCATTACAAAAAT
Organism: Thryothorus ludovicianus; assembly: GCA_013397245.1. Taxonomy (NCBI): domain Eukaryota; kingdom Metazoa; phylum Chordata; class Aves; order Passeriformes; family Certhiidae; genus Thryothorus; species Thryothorus ludovicianus. The sequence goes on along the minus strand of VZTB01012392.1, from coordinate 270,325 downwards.
CAAAATTTAAATACCTCGGCCACGTTGGGGCTCACACACAATCCCATCAGCGCTTAAACTGCGGCTCACAACTACTCATTCACTTGCTCAGTTGGTAATGAGTACATTTGATGAAGCATTCTGGGGTCATGGAACATACGTTAGTGATCTAAACTTAACCCATTGATTGCTTATACACAGGGGGACCAGGGGAGGGGGTATTTTATTGAAATGTAATGTTAGAATAATTTCCGTCAGCACTGAAATAACTTTTTTTTTTAATTTTTTTTTTATTTAACAATTGCTTTGATGAACTGGAATGTTAATAAGCCTGATGGGAGGGCTTTTTATTTAAGGTGGGGAGGAAGGAGCCAGGCAGGGAATATAGAGCAGTTAGCTCAGTTCTTCAGCTACTCAAAGACAAGTACTACGCTGGAGCTTTCTTCCTATGAAATCTTTCTTCCTTGTTTTATCATTTACCTTCTTTTCTTACTAAAATATTGACTGGCACAGCAGAGGAAAATGGAGCCATTCAACGTGATGTGGCAGAGTGGTAGCAAAAAAATGCTATATTAAAATATCATAGCTAGAATTTTCCATAAAGTATCTGCACTATATAAATCAATCTGTAGATATACTGCATTTGGTTCCAGTGTGAAGGTTGCATTTTATCTCAACCCTTTCCTCCTTATTTTTCAAGATGTCTAGAACAAATGGCTGAGGATGTACATCTTTCCATTCTTTCTCCTCTCCTTCTCCTAAAAAATGGGAAGCCTTTTTCTGCTGTATGCTAACCTCATCCATAAGGTAACTGTGATTTCAGTACCCCAATGTATTGCTGTTATCATCTTTAGTGAGTGATCTATAATCAGCAGCTCAGCAATAGTGCCAAAAGTCATTCCAGGATTTCCATCTCTAAAGAAGACTGGCTTCAAACTTCTCTTTGGCACCCTCATATAATCAGCACAAGCTTTCTTGGTTTGTCCAGTAATTTGTGTCCTTTCAGTTAGATAGATCATCTCCATCTTCTGCCTTTCAATTCCAGTTGTAAAACCACAAGCATTTAGACAGCAAATAGGATGCAGAATCCAAAAGCTAATTAGGATCCAGACTAACCTTTCAGGCAGGAAAGGCCACATATCATAAAATCATTACAGACAACTTTGCATCCATGAAAACCACTTGCTTCCAGCCAAACACTTGTGATCCACAGTGAAACCTCACATTTCAGCACTAAATTGACTCCTACACTCATTTTAGATTTGCCTCTTGGAGCAGTCCTAAGAAGATAGACTACTGATAATTTTGAGGTGTTCAGTCTTTGGCACTGGGGTTGCAGGAGTAATGAAAAATGTCTTAACTGAGTCATTTGTTGAAACAAGATGCAAATTCCTCCTTGTTAAGGACAGCTAAAAATCTAAAATTTGGATAATTTTGCAAATATGCTGAGCAAAATTCAGGACCCACACTGAAGTTCACAAAGCACACTCACCCTAAGACCTGATTTCACATGTGAGTGATAAGATGCCAAACAGCTCTTGAAGATGAAGGAATGATCAAACTTTGGAAAACAGCTTGGATCTCACCCGAATATCAATGACTCTTTGAGCTGATGGGAGACTTCCTCCCTCACACACCATTAGATAAAGATTAGGCTGGGCTGGCAATTCCCAAAGGCAAAATACAATAAAAACATTGTACATGGGGAAGGTTGTAACCCTTCCTTTTGTTGATGAAAGAGTAGCATAACTCTAAGGATTCATAACATTAAACAGTTGTAGGTATTGTGAGGAGACCACTATTAAATTGAATCAGGCCCTACCACTATTTTGTTGTGGTTTTTTATTGCTAGGAGGAATACAGAATGCAGGAAGCATCTTCAGTGTAAAAGCTCTTTCTGGTATTATGAAGGACAAGTGGCTCAGTGCAATTTATACATGGTATCAATGCTGTCAAAAGTCCAGTTGTGGCCTTTTCCCAAAAACTCTGCATTGCACTAACCAGGGAGGAGGAGGGTAAATGCTGGTGGTTATAAACAAACTTTAGGTGTTCCTGCTATTCCATCTTGCAGTCTCTTTGGGTATGACACGATTCATTTTGGCCAATTTAGCTGTAAATTATTTTGAACTTCCTGGTTTTTTTAGTCATCTTCAAGAAATGTGCCTGCAATCAAAATTTTTTCAAGAAAGAATAGTTAGCAGGAGCCAGTTTTAACCACATATATTTATATAATGTCAAATAGCAGCATAGGCAGTTAGCAAACTGGGGGAATTCTTCAGTGGATTTGTGTAATGAACATTTTTTACATTCTGTGAAGAGAAAAAGGAGGCAAATTCTCAGAACTTGTTACAGATTCTTCACTCATCTTTGTTAGTAACTGGGTAAAATCAATACAGTATGAATGAGGGATCCTGAAATCAGGTAAATGGGACAAATATAAGTAGGCTTCTGAAATTCTTATTCTTGGTGAACAGCATCAAGCTTTTTGCTTTTGCAGAATTTGTCAGTGTATCCATTACAGAACCAGGGAGCAGAAATTGATCTGTGAGAGCTGTCCTCATCACACAGTAAGAATGCAAAGCAGAGGACCTCATGTGCACTCCAGACTTTGACGTCTTCATGCTCAAACCCACAGAAAACAGCAGCCGAGCGATTTGACTGTTGTGTGATAGATAGTCACTCTGAGACAACATCACCACTGCAAAGCAGCCTGGTTGTATTGCCCTGCTTCTGCCAATCTGACTCAAGACCTGGCAGTGAATTGGTTGACCCATTTCTCCCTCGTTCTGGTGCCCGCCCCGCACACCGCGCGTGCAATAAATCCATCGCGCACGATGCTGCACTGCTCTTCTGTAACGTGAATTTATGCTAATGGCTGTCTGCATATGCTTATATCACATATCTATATTAAACTTAATAGTCTGTTACATTGCTTCTTAACCCTGTGTCCACACATGATTAACTTTTCTGATTTCTTTCAAAACCGTTATTAACACAGTGTAGCATTTCACTCAACATGTCACCAACTTTCCCTGCCTGATGCGGGAGTTGGGGTAATTATGCAGCCCTATAGCTCTGTCAAGTAACACTGTACACAGAGAGTTAGGAGTTTATTCAGAGATTTGGGGAGCTGCATCAATGTGTGCTTGTGTACACTTATTTTTCTTTAAGGATAAGTGGTGGCAAAGGATGATCCTTCAAAAGCCACTTTTCAGAAAAGTGATTCTTCATTTCATTCAGTTAAATGAGTTCTTTTGGGTCAAGGTGTCAAGATTAGACAAAAGAGCATCAGCATCCTTACATTTGTAGTGAGTGATATTCATGAAAGTCACTTGAAAGTTGGAGTTGAGAGAATCATTCAGATGACATGGAACTAATTTGAAAACCTTCCTGGGGACCTACAAGGACACAGGGTTGAGCCATTTTGCCAATTTGATGATCACAATCATAAATGTTCTTTTTATGTGAATATCACATTAATAAAAAATTAATTTACATATAGCATCAAATATTGTATTTGCTTTTAGACATATATTTTCATTGGGAACTCCAATGAAGCTCCCCAACTTTCTGCTCAAGGGTGCACTGGCGCGTTTTCTTCCCTCAGTCGTGGCTCTGATTGTGGCTGTTAAAAGCAAAGAAGTTAGAGCTGGAAGGTTATTCCATATAGCTTGTGTTCTGAAGTCAGAATCGCAGGCAAAACTCTGCAGTTTCATTTTCATGACACATTTTAAGGTTAAAATGCTACTGTCATTTATAAGCCTCTGAAATCATGAAGTTGTGCTTCAATCCAACGGCCTTTGGAAAACTCTTGCCTACTGCAATTCACACTGAAAAGATGAATTTGGTATTTCCATCACATTTTATCTGTGGCCTTTGAATTTTAACTAGTTGGAAGATGGGACAGCAAACAAAAAAATCACAACAAATTTCATATCCTCTGTACCTTCATGCAATGTACTTGCTGCATAAAATAATGGGAGCAATAGGCACAGCCACATCTTTTGCTGGGTCCTCAGTGATTATTACTGAGCAAGATGAAGCAGTGGTCTGCAAATCAGCAGCAGGGACAGCAGTCAGGAGTTCCTAGTCACAGACTCCACGCCTCCAGCAGATTTTTCTCTCTCTACACCCCAAAATCCCAGGAAAAAGAGATGTTCAAATAAAAAAGTGAATGCTTGAGTAGTAATTATAATAAGATAGTAGCTGAAGGTCGTGCCGATACACAGGTGAATGTATGTATGAGCCAGGTACAAATTCAACACTGGAAAGTCTTTTAATATCTCAGCCCAATAGCTATATTTTATTTTTTATTTCATTCTCCATGCCTTCATTGTTTTGAACCTCCTGTGTGCTCATCACTATATCCTGCGAGAAAAATAGTTTTAAGACATTTTCCACAAAACATTGCATTAACAGGACCATAAGGTTTTACAGACAATTCTAATAGCTACATGCTAATTTGAAAGTGTTTTTCAAATTTGTTATTTATCTTGCTTTAAAACCTTTTGACAACATGATAGAGCAACACATAATAATAACAATAATAACAATAATAATAATAACCACAAATAATTTCAGTGGTGATCATTTTAATGGCCCAAAATTAGACTGAATAAGTCCCTGTAGATGTTCATCCACTACATTGAAATCCACTGCTTATGAACATAAAGGTTTCTCATAACTCATAGAAGCAAGTGGTGGTTCACTGGGCTAATGGGACAAAGCTGTTTCAAATACACTGTAAACTATCACAAAAAGGATCTTTTTCATCAACACTAAACAAGGATAAGCTATCAATGAGGGTTTCTGCTCCACAGGCAGCTTTTTGAAACTTTCCAAATGTGTGCTTAATCTGTTCAACTTATCTACAGAGAAGTAAATCCACCTCCAGCTGCGGAGTTGGAGGGTGATGCTCTCTCCACCATTGTTTCCACTTCTCCAGAACTCATTTCTAGCTCATGTAGAGGTTAGGAGCATCACAGTACCAGGGAAATACAGTGTCAAAGCATTTTTTTCCAAATTTGAACATGACAAAAAGTAGTATCAGTTGACAGCGTGTCCTTACATGTACCATTACTCTGCAATTTTTTGTTGACAACTGTTATCACTGTCTTGAACCCACAGAGCAAGTTAGTGTGTTTGTGTTGTCTATCAGTCTTGATAGATGTGAAGTAAGGGGAAAGGAAAAATGGAAACTAGTGGAGAAGTAGTGCAAATAAACTTGCACCCATGCCATTTTTTATTTTCTAGTTTAGTTTGGTTTGTACAACAGCTTTATGAAGCTTGTTAATGACAATGTTATTTATTCAGCCCAAGTTTGAAATCAGAAAAATTGCTATTTTCAGAAGATTAGAGCCCATGAAGAGAAATAGACTTATTTTGCTGAGCAGAGATTTGAGAGGTGAAATATAAAAGCCCTGGCCTAATACAGTGTGCAGATTGTTTTCAAATAAACTTTTCCAATTCCATGGACAGGTAGGAAAGACAGGAGCTCCTGAGGTGCTTTGAAGGAAACAGCACCTGACTTGTAATACACTCTGCTTGCTGAGTGGACTGGCATTTTTTACACTCACTAAGGGGACAAATACATAATTTATGTAGCTTATGTGCAAATGTACTTCTAGCTTCTGCTGGATCAGTTCTGGCTCACAAACTTCTGCTTCAGTACTTGAACTTATTTTATCCTTTAGTCTCTGGCCAATCATCTTTTATTTTTACTGGATGACAGTTAAAGTGATAAAACTATTTCTCTAGCATTATGTAGGGCTTCACTGGCAGCCACAAAGCTATGAAATCATTGTAATTGTTGTGCAAAATCACTGTAAATGTTGTTTTTAACCCGTCTACATAAAAAAAGAAAAAGCTTGCCAAGGGTATTGGAGATAACCTAGATTGAATTGCTCAGATGATAGGTCCTGGCTATTCCAAAGGTTAGGATGTATCTGATCCAGATCAGTATCATGTTTAAATACAAAACAAGTGGCAGCCAAGTCTCTACCAGCTCTCTAAAATATTGAGCTTTTTCTGGTGTAGTACATGTAGCCATTATGAAACAGGTTTGGCACTAAGGGGGCAAAACCAGAGTGAAATACCAGAATGCTCTTGGGATTGATTGTATCACAGAAGTGAGCAAGGGAAAAGGAAAGGACTTTTGCTAGTGGAAAAAAAAAAAGTCTTGGCAACTCAGGGATGTGTTGTAACAAGAACTTGAATAAAATAAATAGGGAGCATTTTCAGGCTGTGGGGGCTGAATGAACACAATCAATCTTCCCTGGGCTGGAACAGCATCAGTCTCACTCACAGCTCCCTCTACTGAATTAAAATCCCACGGTAACTTTAGTTACACTGTGGCACTCTGGCACGGGACAGTCCCTGAGGACTCCGTGATGTGTATAATCATATCGGGGATTTCTGAGTGGAAGATTTTGGGGAGGTGAAGCCTCCCACTGGTACAAACACCACAGACCGAGGGGTGGCTTGATGTGGGCATGTTCAAAAAAATCCAGCAGCCTCTCTGTTCAGACTGGATCTACATCCAGGTCTTGTCATGAGAATAAATTAATCATCAAATACTGTGCCATGATTTTCCATTTCTCCTGCTGAACATGCCTTACTCTTATCTACCACTTCTTTATCTGTCTTTAAGTTCTCCTCACTTTTAGATTCACACCTAAATTGTCCCTTTCAGGATGCTTTTGACTTTCATATTTTAAAGGAATCATGAAGGAAATACCAGAAACTTTGTTTTAGTGCCACTAATCCTGTATTCAGTTGTGTTGTTAGTTCACAATTATTTGAAGGGTCTTGAATTTTGGCTGAGGGAAATGCATTTCTCCAAATTTCAGATCTCTGTATGTAATTTCTGAGTAGAGAACCTGCAGTCAGGAATTCCAGGTGCAGGTCCATCCAAGTGGTAGAGGAGTTTTGATATCATGGTTAAGGGAGTTATTGTGTCCTCCTTTGTGCATTTGACAAGCGTCATGTGGCTCTTTGGTTTTTTAATTATTATTATTGTGGAAACACCTAATATGAGCCAAGTTCGTGCAGACTCTTGAATAAAAGATTTCATTAAAAACCTTTGTGTGGCTATTTATTATGCTGTTGATCCCTGAAAATAGAAGATGTCATGTGCAGGAGTCAGACCTTCAGCTCTGTAGAGTTTCTGCTAATTAAATTGCTAAGTGTGTCTGTTATTAGGAAAACCATGAGAAATGCAGCAAGGGGAGGGAGAGAAGTGCCCATCTTGTCCTTTCTCTGCAGAGCAGCATTTGGAGCACTCCGACCTCCAGGTCTCAGAGAAGCTGGTTTCTATCCCATCTTAGCCAAGGAGAGAAAAAGGTGACGGGCAAAGAGTCAGGGCTGGGGGAAGTGTGTGGCCAGGAGTTCATCTGGAGACTTTCAAGCAAAACTTGCCCTCCTTAGACACACACTTCACCCTCTCCTCCCCCGGCAGCCCCACGCATCTGACATTTCTGTCAAAAGATACCCTGAGCCGCCCCTCCTCCCTCCCCCTCCTTTCTCATCCCTCTGCCCTTTTTTTTATCCCCCTCTTCTTTCCCCTTATATGTGAATAGTGAGAAAATGACTGGAAACAATGTGCCAGTTTGCAGCACTTTACACTGAGGCCCTTTTCTCCTCTCCCCTGACTCGGGAATGACTGAGAGTTGTTTTATTGTACAAAGATTCTCAGAGAAAAGAACTTTTATTTTACCCAATAACACAAGAATGGGCAACGGGCAAACAGTTAGTGCCTTGTTCCCAGCTGCCACTCAGACTGCGGCGGGGGAATCGCTAATGGGGTCTCTGTGCTGCCTCTCTCCTCTCCTCCTCTCTCTCTGTCTAGTTTGGCTCTCGCCTCAGTTGGCTGCCTGTGAGCCAGGGCAAAATGCTCCTGAGATGAGCTCCTCCAATGGGTTTAATAACTCCACCTTTCGTTTCCCAGGGCAAAAGGATTCTGATTTTTTATCATCAAGACTTGGCAGGCAAGCACACAGCAGGGCAAGGCCATGGATGGAGTGACACAACTTGTGATTCGTCCCTTTGCGCCTTGGAGAAGTAGAACATAAGAGAAGAGCTGCAGCACAGGGTGCCCGTGTTAGAGAAAAAAAATAAATTAAAAAATCATTTCACTAATACTTCAGCTGTTGATTCATAGTTGCTATCTAAATGTCAGCCTTTTACAGCTTAATCATGGCTTTATTAACCCCTCTTTTTCTTAGCTGAAAGGCAGGCTGACTAGAAGGAAAGAATAATAAAGACTGGAGGATGGGGAAGCTGAAATGTGAAGAGTGAATTAGACTTGTTTAGAAAAGAAAAGACTAGACAAGAAAAGACAAGCTGGGAAAGAAGGGTGTGAAAAAAAACCCAGAAAACATCGTGCCATTGGCTGTCCAAGTGTTTCATATTCTCGGCAGCAAAGTATGAAGCATAGTTGTTGGAGACATTGAGAATTTGGGAAAAAAAAAAAGCCTCTACTTAATTTCATCCATAATTCTCAAAGCTCATCTGTCATTTAAAATCCTTCCAACTTGTTATATACCAAGTCTTTGACTATGGATAGGATTTTTTAGAGTCTGATGAAGTTAGGTATTTAAACTCAATGAGACATAAATCGTCACATTTGCTTTGAAAATCCCACAGTTTGGGGTCTGTTTTGATTTGTTTGATTTAGCAGGATGTCATTAGATTTGAAATAGCAACATCAGGGGCCAAAAATTTTTCACAATGGACTAATGTTTTCCTGAGAATTTCTAGTCATATATAACAGAAGCAAAAATACCTATACCTAAAGATATGGGATGCCTTACTTTTACTTTTGCTTGCTTATAAACACTTCCTAAGTGTTTTTGAGTAAACTTCAGGTTTTAATATTAATTTTCATTGTTTATATTTTTCAGCAAAAATTTTTTCAGTCATTTTGAGAGATTGAAAGGATTTTTATTGCCTGCCCAAGTTAAAGTGTGCTATCATCTCCACCTAGACACATGAGAACTGAGAAAATTTTGTGGATATATCTGATATTATGAAATTTTGTCATGTTCTCAACTTATTTCTTTATTGGTAAGAAAATCTTAATGTTTTTCTCCTGTAGTTCCTATCCTGAGCTTCTGCTCCAGATTCTCCTGAGGATCCCTTGGCTTCACTAACAGTCAGGTAGAGAGAGGAGGATAGTATGGAAATTGTACCAAGAATGATAAATTACTGTTAATGATCATATGTAATCTACAACAAATAAATAACTATAATATCCTTTATATATTAAGTAAAAAGTAATTGACATGCATTTGCTATAAAGAATTCAAAAATTAGTGTTAGATCTCTTTGAATCTCTTTTCTAAATCCTGGAAAAGCTGAGATACTCTTACTAAGAAAGTCCAGGTTCATTGAAAGCAAACTTGCACGAGGCCAGCTGAGACCCTTTCTGTATGGATGCAAGATTGTTTAAATATCTTAATCCATTTTTGAAATATAAAGTAGGTCTTCTCCAGTTTCACTAAAGCCTCGTGTGCTCTGTGCTTCAAAGGTTTATTTCCATGAGTGTTTTAGGTGCCAAGTATGAAATGCTGCATTTGTCTTTCATCCTATTTAATCTCTTTCTCCCTCTTACTAGGGTTAGGAAATGCTTATTTAGGAAATTGCAAAGATACACAGATACCTTTGAGTTCAAAGGTATCTTTCCCGAGCAAAATGATTTTAGTCAATAGATAGCCTGTATCTGGTTGTATTGATTCTGCCCTGTTTTTATTGGCAATGCAGAAAAGGGAAATACATTTCATATTATCCGTGTCAGAATTTCAGTAGTGCAGATCCCTGCTTTCAGCATTAATGTTCCCTAGACTGTATTCAGTAGCAATATGCTGTAGAGATTTCAGGAAACTCTTAGAGAAGGGCTGGACAAACTTCTGTTTCAACATCTCTACAGCTACAGTACCAAAATTTCTGGCTTGGTGAACTAGAATATAAATTTGGTTGGACCTTGGTCACAATGCAGTGGTCAATGCCTGATCAAACATAGTTCAGATGTAGACAATTTGCCCTCTGCACATCACTCATTTCAGGGATGCAGATTCGCAGGACCAAATTAATTTGATATAGTCCATATGGGAAAATCAAGGGCAGGGCAACAGCTTTGTGTGTAGAGAGCCAGTGAAAATTCCAATTCCAATTAAAACTTGATTCTTGGCCCATAAATTTCTCCAGGTAAGTGCTGTACATTGGCTTAGTCTCCCTCCCTTTCCTGCTCACATTTGTGACAATCTCCACAGTGAGTGTGATCTTAGTTAACTGTTGCTCAGGGTGTAACTCAGAGAAGCAATTCAGGCTGCAAGAGCAACATTTCAATTATACGAATAATCAAATTCAAAATGTTATTTGAATAATTCGAGTTCTTAAATTAAGCAAGCACTTTTTTTTGCAAGTGGTCTATAAATTACATTTTCCGCTACATTGGCAGTAAACGGGTAATTAATATCTCAACTTTTCCTTCTTAATGTTGATTTAAGAAAAATAAAATAAGCTTAGAACATAAATGAGCTTTGCTTTCACAGCTCAAACATTACTATCCCTGCTCAGTTGGCTGTGCAGCTCTGCTGGCTTTCTCTTTCCCATAGCTCGATTGATACAAGTCATTCTGTTTAATGTAAATAGAGGAATTTTAGAACTAAAGAAAGTACAACTAAATTGTCTTATTTTTTTCTGTTGATTTCAGAGAAAATTATCTCTTCATCTTCAAAATGAAATAATTTAATTTGTTACCTCAGATCTTGCACCAACCAGGCATTTTTGTTCCTTTATCCAATATCATGTGAGTTTAAATTTGAGCGAAAATATGTATCTAAGTTAAACCATTACAATAATAAAAATGTATAGTGTTGGAAAGAATTTTTTTTTAAAATATGTCATCCAACTTCTCAAAAAGGTATTGTGAAAATGCCCTTATTTTTTATTTTGCTAAAAGAGGAGTCATTCAAACGAATAACTTGGGAAGAATTGCTAATATTTCTCAACCAGGGAGATGATTTTAACTGGACCACTGGGTGACATAAAGAAGGGGTCACCAATGACCACATCCATGGTTTAATCAGTTTACCCCTACTATAAATATTATGCTGATAGGGATATTTGTAAGAAATACACGTGCTTAAAATGTGAAGGTTAAACACATGTTCCCTTTGTAGGGTTAAATGTAGTGAAGTTTCACCTAAGTGACAATAAGCTATATAAAAGACAGCAAGGGAGACAAAGGGAAGAAAAAAAGATGATATGTTTCCAAAGGTGCACTTAGAAATAGTAGAAATATGCAGGGAAATAAAACTATCTGTTTCAATAGGAATTATATTTTTCATTTTTATTTAACCGATTACTTTTTTTTTTTTGAAAAATATATATATAAATCACCTATCAAATAGCTTTGAAAAAGATATATTTCCTATAAATTGTGAGGAATGCATAGGAGGCTAATGATAATCATTCTTTATTTGATCACTTCCTTTGTTCATCTATCCATCTTTTAGTGAACTGGCTTTGTTTACAAAATGTTAAAAAAAACCCCTCGAAATCGACTGAATTCTGATTTTTTTTTTCCCTCTCAGACTCTATTTCCTCAGTCTCTGCCTGGAGCTACAAGCTGAGCCAGCAAGGTGGTGTGAAACTAGTGAAGTATCAGAGAGGAACAGTAAAATTTACATCCTGGATTATTTTAATATGACACTTGGGAGATGAAGAAGGGCAGAAAGCGGGGGGAGTCTACATAACTGAAAAGAAACTTCAAAATACATGAGAAGTCCTGATACTCAGCAGCACACAGCCCTTTATATCACAGTTGTTTAAAATCTTTCCTATGAAAACAGTTTTGTATGATCAGAGCTTTTCTAGATGGGTTCAGTTCTCACATTTGCTCCGTGAGTGTCAACCCAGAAAAAAACTGTTGGCTGCTTTAAATAGAGCCTGAATTCAGTATTTGTTTGCCCCACAACATCTCACAGGGTCAGAACCTGCAGAGACCTTGGTCACTCTCCTGTTTTAAACCCCTGCACAACCCCCTGCAAATCCCAAAAGCCAGCCAGTGTGCTTCCAGCTGACATGCATTTCCAACCCTAGATCTTGTGGAATGTTTGAGAGTATTTAGGTGATTTTCTACATGTTTTGTCAACCTAAGGAGGTATTAGCCAGGAATATTTTTTTTGCTGTTTGAGAAGATGAATACATGACCAGAAATAATTACTCCATCGTTTCCTACTGGTCAGAATTGGTGGTTGGTTAATTATTCAACAGTCTCTGGTGTTGCTGCCAAGCCCATGCTTTCTTCTCAGAGAGGAGCAGACAAGCTTGTTAGAGCAGCTTTCTTTGGACTGGCGCTTTTATGTTGATATGGGGTTTATTGAGATGCCAGAACTTTAATTTTAGTTTATTTCTTTATTCTTTTATTCTCCTATTTCTATAATTTAAAATGTACAACTTTCCCTGTATATTTGCGTTGTCAAGCTAAACTATATTAATATTACCTTTGTTGTAGTGTGCCGTTCCTTTGCAGAAATTATATGCAGGGTTTAATGTCTTAGTGGAATTCTAGAATTAATGTGGGCCTCTTTCCTGGTACCGTATGTTGCTGTTTTCCACTCGTATGGAAATGCAGGTAATCTTATGCCCTCCATGACATGGGCAAGTGCTTTACAAAAATGCATCTTTGACAGTTATCTTTCATACTTTAACATGACCAAAGAGTGAGGCTCCTAACCAGTAGGCCTTGTACTACTTTGGGATTGGACAAAAGGCAGGAGTCTTGTGATAGCAGTATCCATTTATGAGTTTGTATTATCATTTCATAAGGCAAAACAGAAGGTGATATAAGCCTACTGCCATTCCTTAGTTTTTGACGGAACATATTCATCAAAAAAGCATGCAGTCCCCTGAGCTTGCAGCCATATGCTACAGGAAAATGTCACCAGTTAAAGATGTATTCATTTGCTGTTTTGAAAACTCTGTTTGATATTCATGCATTCCAAGTGTTTTGACCTAGATTTCTGTAGAGGCATTAGATCCAGTACTGAACAGGAAGCTAGACAGCTGTTGCTTGTGTAGTCAAAGGAAGAATTTAAAGTGAGGGGGAAAAAAAAAAAAAGAATAAAAAAATGAAAACATTTATTAATGCATGCCAACATTTTGCGCAGCCAATATGTTTAATACTAGATTAACTAATATAAGCATATGGGGATGCATTTGTTGCAAAGCTTTAAAGAAAAGAACAAAGAAAAAAGTTGGATGTATCTAAAGTTCACAGAGAATAGAATTTGCACTTTATCCTATAAATGAAAGCCTGGTGAAATGGCAACATACTTTAATTATAAGCTACTTGCTAATGTCACAACATTTAAGTTTGGGGTCTATATTGTAGTACAAACCTCTCAGTGAATGCCTTGCTTAATCCAGAAATCTACAGGTAATCATAATCCTTCCTAAATTCAGTTGCAGTCTATTTTGCACTGAAGTCGTATTTGCAGTTAGCTTGTTGTAATTGTAGGTTCTTTTCCTGCTACAAAGCAGATGTAAATGTACACATCTAATTATTAAATGCTGGCATTCATTCTACAGCCATGGCAAAGATTCTGCATTTTGTAATTACTGGGTTTATACTGATATAGTTCATCTGAAGCCTATAGGTCCTTTGGCCATTGGGTAACAACTGTAAACAGCATGGGGAAACAAATGTTCTCTTAGTTTGAGAGGACTTTATGGGGGAATTCATCTAATCTAGCTTTAACCAGCCAAAATTTAGGATGTCTAAGCTACTTGTCCAGGTTGTCTCTTCATGGCACCTACTGCAGATGTCTTTTTTGGGCTGGGCTGGAAAGGAGCCTGCTTCTTGCCTTTGACTGTCAAGGGGATTTGGCTGATTTGTCCAGATCAGGTGCCAAACCTTAAGACAGCTACAGACAAGACATTCTCCTTTAACAGTAATAAACAAGCCCAAGTCTTTTTTACGTAGTAGTGGAAAAACTTTTTAACTATTACATTCAAGCAGTAATGTGTTACCAATTTCAGCATTTTCTGGCAATAGATTTTATAATGAGCTAGCTCAAAAATGGAGGAGAAAAGTGCAAATATTTCTCCTACCTGAAAACAGTTTTCATTTTCCCAGTGAAAAATACAAAGATGGATTTTTTTTTCCCAATTTCCCTTTTCTTAAGTGTTTATCAAACAGTTTATGCAAACACATTTCAGCTTATGGTTTATTTATAAACAGTTCAATTTCATTCTTCACAAAGGTGTGGAATTGGTTATTTATTTATTTATTCACGTATTTATGACTAGGTGAATGAAAATTTTTAAACGAGGGAAAAATGAATGAAGAATAGAGAAGAAATGATGCGGTTCAGAATGAATAAATCTCCAGGTGTAGATGTCATGAAACTGAGTTCTTCAGTATCTTTATGGATAGTCAGGGTACTCATGGAGGCCTGTTGACACCTAAAAACCTCAATATTCCATGAGGTGGTTGAGCTACTCACACACCAACAAATGTCTGTATTTGGTCTCAAATGATGTCCCATATAAATGTCCAGTCTCTGGGTTTGGATGCAGGTGCTGCAGCCTCCCCCATTAGAAGTGATGCTCAGGAAGTGGTGACCTTGCACTCTCAGAAGCCAGTTAAGGAGAAAAGACTTTTTGGGATCACCAGTCATCAAATATGATTCCACAGGTGTGGCAGAAACATCATGCTACCCTGCCAGAAAATGGAGATAGTTATTGAAGATAGTTAAGAAGGGCTGTGGAAAGATCATGGCTGTGAGGGGATGGGTTGAGCAGTGATGAGAAACATAAGACTTTGGTGGCTGGGATTGTAGGATTTTGCAACCAGAATAAAAAGAACAAGAAAAGTCATAAACGCTTCCTTTCCTGTTGATTTATGAAAAAGTATCTTCCTGGCTGCTAGGGAAATTTCTCCTGTGAAGTAATCAATGAAACACTGTATAACATCTGTGTAACATCTCTGCATCCAGCCCCTATTTTCACAGAAGTATCTTGAAAATTTGTTCCACGTAATCCTGTTCAGAGGTGATTACTGTTGACAGTCGAGTTGGACATGCTTGATACCTCCCTTTCCCAAATCAATCAACAAAGTTAGAGGTTTTTCTAAGCCTAGTTGACCCACTGGGCTAGACTGGGTGCACGAAAGAAATGTTTGGTTAGTCTGACATATGGTCAGCTTTGACACCCACCCAAATGTCCATGAATTCATTTCTGTCTGGATCATCTAGGCACAGGACCAGGATAAAGCTTGAACACATTTGTCTGGTAATAAGATGTTTCAATCCTTCCACCCTTGCTTTCCCAGTCAGAAGACACTTTGCATCTTAAACTGACATATTTTCAATTTTTATAGTCTACTTTTGCAAGATCCTTCCATATGGTTACAGTTAAAATTCACAGAGGCTATAGATAGCTGGGCCAGTCTTTGTATTTATCCAAAATGTGCCTGGTTAGGGAACACTACCTCTGAACTGCAAAACAGGAACAAATAATGGGTTAGTTCTTTGCTAATAGCATACCTGACACAAAATATCTTGTTATCCAGCCTGAACCACTTAGGAATTAGCAGTTGCATACTGTGCTATAGGCAGTTTGAACAGATGGATTTAGAACTGGAGACTCAAATATATCCCTTTTTGGAATTTGTCTGCCTAATTTACTCATGTTACTGTTACAGAGATACCAAGATAGCTGCTGCTACTGCTCTGCACTGTATTTACTCGGCTGCATTGCCACACAGAAATGTGATTCATAGACTCACAGGAATTGCAGATGGAAGAGCCATATTAGATCATTCAACCCATCTCCCTGCTGATGCAGAATTGCTCGCTACAGCTACAGTACATTTTCTAGTGTTTTGTCTGGTCTAGTTGTAAAAGTCCCCTGACATGGGACTTCCAGTGCTTCCCTTGGGAAACTACTCCACAGTTCATCTTTCAAAATTGGCACTGTCAGAGACAGGCTAGAGAACTGAAGGGACCATTGACCTGTAGTCAGTTGGGAATTCCTCCCTTCCTAATCACTGGATGACCCTGCATGAAGATGCTGCACCATCAAAATCTCATGGTGCTTGTGGGCATGTCACAGATTTACAGTAATGGGCATTTTGTCTTCTCATTTGCAAGATGCACTTTGCTTTTTCAAACCCACCAACTTCTGTTCCCTTTTTATCCCAATCCCTCTGGTGCATCTGCCAGTCCCTAACACGCAATGGCTTGATAATAAAAATCCATCTGAATAATCTCAGCTCCTGTCTGCATCCCTGAACTTCTCATGTAAACTTCAAGTTTTTCATTCTCACAGATTCCTGGCCAATTGTCAGTGTAGGACTTTTCCCTCCTCATACCAATGATATTTTCTTTCTGGTTGCTTCTTTACTGCTACAGTAGCCTTTGGTTTATTCCACAAGAGTAAGACAAAGGAATTTTCAGTTTTCATCTTGTTCAGAAAAAGTCTGGCCAAGGAGGTGGGAACTATTGTCAATCAACAGCAGTAAACAATTTCTCAGAATGTCAGAAAACCAAGAAATTAGGAGGGAAAAAAAAAAGACTTGTTGACTGAATGAAACATTGCACTTAAAAATGTGAGTACACTGTAAAAATGTAAATAAGCAAATGAAATATTTAGAAATGGAATTGTGAGCATCTCTTGACAGAATACTTTGCTTATCTGACTTCTTTGTGTAAGGAGAAAAAAAAAAAAAAGAATAAAAGTAGAGGGTGGCAGTTCAGTTATCTGTGTGTATACTGGCTTTTCATTCAGCATTTCTCTTAAAGGAGGTGATATGACCACCTCCCTCCCTTCCTGATTATCTGCTTTTATTGTGACTTACCAAAATAAGGAAGGCCAATATTCAAAGATTTAGTTCAAATCAGAGGGCTCTCTGCTGAAAAACTACAGATTTCTCTACAGTTCAGGAACAATTAGGAAATGGAGACTGGAGGACAAATACTAAAAAATTGAAGAACAATCAAAATTTACACAATATAAAACATAAATATTTTTTTTGTCAATTATACTTTTTCCCATGTTCTGAGCCAGAGCTCGATATACCAAATACCAAGCAAACGGGGCAGTTGTGTCAGTAATTTTAACCCATCTGGAAGCAATAACTAGAGTCAATCACAGAGTAAATCCTTATCTGATGAGATTTCCAGCCCAATTCTTTTAGACACAAGAGGTTCAGATAGTTCAGATAAGGTTTGGCAGCTGAATTGGTATTTGTCCCAAGCAAACCTCCAGAGGTTCACCAGTCACTGGCAATAAATGAAAGTCTTTATCAGGTGATGGTTGTTTTGTGGTCAGCATGAGATAAATTGGTGGTGCCAGCCCAGGTCCCAGGAGACAAATGTCTCTGTCCAAATGCCATCGCCAGCCTCCTCAAAATCCCAGCAAAGCCACTGGCACCTGAAGGTTCTAACGAGCCCTCCTCCAGCGAGGGGTGGCTTTTGCTTTTGCCCTGAGGTAGAGTGGGAACCCAGCTGTTTTCAAGGGCAACAACTCCAGCACTTTCATTCTCTGGAGCAAAAGGCTCTTTAAGGAGACATCAGTGGAGAAAACAAGCGGCTTGGGATGGAATACACACCGTGAGATCCACATCCATTCCATCCCTTCCCTGTTAGCTTGTTTGCCTGCTATGCCAGGTGTTCTCATTAGCCATATGTATAAATATTTGTCTAACTTTTTTTTTTTTTTTTTAATCATTCTGGTACTGTATGTATAGGAAGAAGTGAAGTCAATCTGTTTGTGAAAATCAATGTTTGATGATTTCCTCTTGGCTGCTGGTAGCTAGAGCCTCTTTAATAATCCCTATTGCACTTGGATCTGTTATCGCAGAGCCCCTTTTCCAACTACTAGAAACCAAATTAGAAAAAAAAGAAAGGATATGGATGAGATATTGACCTTCCACATGTTGTACATTTTACCAATAAGTATTATTGACAAAGACACTAAGGAGTGTAATCTCCCATCAATGAATCAATACAAATCCCATTAACACTCGATGAGGGGATAAGATAGACTTCAAGAGTTTCACACTTACTCTTTGTATAGGACTCCCTCTAAAGGCTCTGGAAGTCCTGTTTGCCTCAGGACCATTAGTATATTCTGGGTTTAGTGAAATGAGCAATATCCAAGAGGCCAGGAAACTCAGCTGAACACACTTTATAAATTCCAAGTCTGATCCATACAAAAACTGATTGCTTATTTGATGTCTGTCAATTCTTTTAAAATCTGGAAACTAAGAAGCCTGTGACATCAGCTATTCAGGTTGCCAGCAACATTAAAAAAAAACAAACTAGAGACAAATAGTTTCAAACTTCTTAGAAGTACAAGCTATTAGTTTTTAATCAGCTGTCTCCCAGCTTTCTCACTTTTTTGATTTAACTTGTACCTCCAGTTTCACAAGAGATACCAACATTATATATAAAGACCCACCCTTGACCTCTTCCCTTGTAGATCTTACAATCATCTGCAATAGTGATTTAACTCACAGTCCCTGCACTGTGCAATTTCTGCTTCTGCTGAAGCCAAAAACTGGAGCTAAACTTCATGGGAACTTGCAAGAGACTTGAGTACATGGATTTAGCTTACTGAAGATAGCCAAGGACAAATTAGTCAAAGAAAGCACTGATGTTACTCAGGGTAATAGGTTTGAGTTAACCATTAGACCTACTGGGCAACTTGAAAAAGTTCTTGAAATGCTTTTGACTCCAACACGGTGGTGGGAATAAGAGGAAAATTACTTACATATATCTAAATCCTCTGGGCAAAATTTTCATACCAAACAGTCTTAATTTAGGTTGATAAATCAGAGAAAAAAGAAAAATCAGATTCTGAGCTGTATGTTTTGATTTGGAAGGATCTTTTGGGTTTTATTTTCTGAAGTACTTGATGGGGAAATGTTCAAAGCCTCTGAGAGTAATTTGTACTGAATATTAATCGGAGGGAGGGGGCTTTGAAAGCTTTTCCATAAATCAACAGCAAATTTAGGTACCACAGTGTCAGTGAATTGAATAAAGTAGTTTTCCTTAGTCTTCTACTTCCCTCTCTTCCTCCACTCTCTTGTATTTATGTCTCCCAGAAAATCTGAAAAAAACCCTGCCTGCAATTCCATTCCCTACTCTCTGTTTTTGCAATTAGATGTGCAGTCTGTGTTACCAGTATCCTGGGAAGAGAACCAGGCTGCCTGCCTCCTTCCTGGTTGCTCTGAATTGCTCCAGCCAGCAAAGAAAACATTGTGGGACTTTGTTCAGAACAGTGAGAAACTAAATATTTATCTTCCCTCTTATAATTTATGCAGCATGGGATTAATATGGAAAGTACCAAGATTGAAAGGTCAAGTGAGCTTCCAAACAGTGTTTCACAATGATATATCATTGCACTTTACCATGTCCTGCTTTCTAGAAAATGAAACACTGGTAGCAGTGATGCACCTAAAGAAATTATCTGAACTGTGTCATGGTCCAGTTTTCAGTTATGTGTTTTGCAAGTTTCATTTAAATTTGCTGTAGGAATTGTTATCTCTGCTGAAAATTTTTAATCTGTGTTAGTACCAAGAGAGTCTACACTTGTGCAATTTTTTGCAGGCACCTGCTGATGTTTTAGTTATTCAGTGGACTGGTATGGCATGGAGATATTCTGGTTGTGGGATTTTCTGGTGTTGGAAAAATTCAGATAGCCCAGATTCCTACAACCCACCTGGAGCAGGCCAAGGAGTAAAACTGTTGCGAAGTCCTGGCTTTCCACTCAGACATATAGTAATAAAAAAACATTGTCCTTTCTCATGAAGGACTTTTGGGATGGAAAAAAAGCTGTTGGACTCACAGTTCTCACATTAATACTCAAAGGACCTTCCCTGAAATTTCAGTAACACTTGTGCCATTCCCTTTGTATGGCCATTATTGTAGAGACTTCAACTGAGGCCAGTGCAAGCCACCAGCCAGGCTGCACACCACAAAATAAAGGGATGTGTCTCTGGTAATTTCAGTTTTCTTTAGGCTTAAGTTGGTTGAATCAGATAATATGATTCCTTAATATGTCCTTTAAGTTATTCACTTGACTGTGCTCTTCTTCTTAGGCTGGAAAAGACCCTGTCCACAGCATTGCATCACGGGTCAGAACAGCACTCTAGTTTCTACTCAAAAGATATTTAGGTGCTTTGCTTAAGTTGAATGACCCAGGCATATAGAGGATGTAGTGGGTGCTCCACTTCTTGAAGCTTTCAAATCAGGAGTGGATGCCTTTCTGAAAGATATGATTTAGCAGAAAATGATTTATTAGTCCCACTACAGTGGGAAACTAAATGAATACTAAGACTGGAATTATAAAGCTGCTTAGCATAGGGGACCTGATGACCCTCCCTGGTTTTAAAAATCTAACATTTAGCCAAAGATCTGAGAAGTGATTATGGCTTTTTTACAGGCATGATGTAAACAAGTTTATGTGGATGTTTTGTGAACCAGGACTCATTGAGGTTTTGCTAGGTCAGAATTGAAGGACTTCAGAGCATAAGGCCACTTCTACTTGAGTACAGAAGTCATAAAAGAATAATTAAAAAGACTAATAATATTATATGTGAGAGCTAAATAAAGCAGTGGCTCAAATCCCTCAAATGTCACATTCTTTGGAAGAAGAGAAGTGGAAAATTAAAGGTGTATGGCCAGAAAAAGGGAGGGGCCATGAAGCAGAACCATCAGCCATCAAAATCTTCTGGTTTGCAGATAAGAGGGGAATGAAAGACTTCCTGCACACAAGGAGCAGAGGCCCTGGGGGCTAGAGCCAGCTGGGAAATGCCTAATGTTGTTTATAGAAACCCTGGCAAACAAACAGCTCCTCCCTGGCCCAAAGTCATAAAAAGCAAGGGGAGGGTGCCGGTCCCGACCCCTCTGTGCCTGCCTGGCCTGACAGATTCAACAAGTCCAGCAGTCACATCAAAAACACCCAGTCCTTAGATGAATGAGCTGTTTGTTTTTCTTCCCGATGGCTTGATAAGAGGTCACAGGATGTGTTCAATTTATTTTTTTTCTCTCTCTCTTTTTTCTTTTTCTTTTTTTTTTTATTTTCTAATATATAATGAAACAATAGGTTAAGAGAGAAGCCCCAGCCCAGTCCCAATAGGTCTCTCCGTCCCCCGTGCCGCTCCGTTTCCTGCCTTTTTTTGAAGCAGACATCCCGCTTTTGTTTTCCCCCGGCCCGGCCAGCGCGTGTCGGCCTGGCGGCCACCGAACAAATGTTTTTTGGCCAGTGTCACCCCCCTGGCCCCCGCCTGCCCGCCCGCCGCCGCTCGCCCACGGCCGGCGGCTTCCTGAGGCCCAGCGGGCCTCGCAGGAAGAGATGGCGCGGCCTCGCAGCCGCCCGGGCGGAAGGGACGGGAAATCCCTGCAGCCGCCCGATTGCAGGCCCGGCCATGCGGCGCACGGCGAGGGAGCCTTCCTGCTGGCCCGGCCGCCGTCCTCCCCCCCAGCCTGGAAGGCCGTGGCACGCCGGCTCCCACACGCACGCCGGGGGAAGTGCTGGGAGCTGGAGATAAGCTCCGCTGCTGCTGCTGCCACCCGGCTCTGCCGCCACCAAGAAAGTGGGAAATAAGGCCAGGGCGCCTGGGAGACTCGCCGTGATCTTCCAGGACCTTTCCAACACTGGGTGTCTCCAACCATGGCTTATAGGAAGGGCAGGGATCAAGCAGCTCACTGGACAGGAGCAAGGGAATGTGCTGGGAACCGCCAGCCTCCAGGGAGAGGTCCGAGATGCTCAAGGCTGGGGTCAGGTATCAAAGCTTTCACAGCCCTTCCCAATCTGCCAGCCTGCCCAAAAAGATGCAAATGGTGAGAGATCTGGGTGAAGGATGCTCAAGGCTGGGGTCAGGTATCAAAGCTTTCACAGCCCTGCCCAATCTGCCAGCCTGCCCAAAAAGATGCAAATGGTGAGAGATCTGGGTGAAGGATGCTCAAGGCTGGGGTCAGGTATCAAAGCTTTCACAGCCCTGCCCAATCTGCCAGCCTGTCCAAAAACTAGGATGCAAATGGGTTGTCCCAGACGTATTGAATTCTGTGGTTTTCAGGGAGTTTCGTTCCTGCCTCTTGGCAATATGACACCAGGCCTCTTTGAAGGAAATATGTCCCTAGTCACAATAAACAGGGCTAGAATTCAAAAAGCAACCACTGCACTGACTTCTTTTGAAGTTCATACACACCCTATCTGTGCCCAGAAGGAGTTGAGCAGAAGTAGGAAAAACAAATTTTCCCTCCCTTCTGGCTGGATCTGCCCAGAAAGAAGGATGATGGCACATGCAGGTGTTGGCAGACCTCGGGCACTGTGTCTCTCTGCCTGTGAGAGGGATGGGGAGATGGCATCTTCAGGGACGAGCTGCTCCTGTCTGGAATTTCCTGGTTCCATGTCAGCCCAGCTTCTCATTTTGTTCTAAAATTGTAAAAATTGAAAAAAAATGAGATCTCTTAAACTGCTCATTAAGGTTCTCAATTTTCCACCTTCCATCTGATGACCTCTTTATAATTCCCTACATACAAATGACCTTTTCTTTTGCACTGAGGATGCAAAGCTCATCCACCAGGCAGTGCATGAGTTAAAACTATATTCATATAGACAAATCTGAACACTATAATAAAATTGTCTTCCTGAGGTCATTGTCTCTGTAGACCAAATTGAGGGAGGAAGTGCAGGAATGTGATGCTGATTAAGATACCACATGCTGGGCAGGTATCAGTTTAAACACTTTAGACTGTTACCTGCTCAGCAGGGGAGACCTGAATCCACATTTGATGATTAGACCATATTTATGTCTCAGCTCAGCAAGTTTCTATACATTGGCCTGATGAGCAGAGTGCATAAAACTCACACTGGTGTCTCCATACTTATCAGAGGGGTGGTAAAAAAAAAGTTTCACAGGTATGTCAGATTTCTAAATACGTGGGTGTCCAGGGCCCATTTACCCCAGGCTGTCTTATGGGGAAATGAGATTCCACTCAGTCTGCCCCCTTTCACATTTGGGATGAATCATGCAGCAAACTGAGTCATTTCAAATTAATACTCATTCACAGTTGCACAGGCAACAAAACCAATAATGTGCTGCCTGAAGAAGGGAGTTTCTAGCACATGGAAACTCTGCAGATATAGATACATACACAAATATATGCACATCTATCTATAAACTCTACATGCACACCTATACGGGACCTATGTATAGATGTTTTGCAACTTTGCATGACAAGCAGTAGCTGTGTTACTTCGTATGGTATTTGAAGGTCTCAAATCCTGATTAGCATTCTTGATGGGTTCTTTCAGCATGGTTTACTCAGGAAACCAGGCTTATGCAATCACAGTCTGTGTATGTGTGTACGCGTCTGTCACCATTAGACATCAGATAATTTACACAGGAGAGAGGCATTATGAATGTCCCTAGACCAGGAAAAGCTTCCTGGAGAAAAAGCTGCTGTCAGTGTTTTCACCTTAAAGAAGCAGAGTGAACCCAGCTAGGAGACACATCTCCACTAAAAATCTTCATTAGGCTTTATTGAATTCTGTACTCGTGGAACTGTCTGCTCCGTATCTAAAGAATTATTATGAATAAGGAGTCACCAAAGAAGCAAAATGCTGCTCATATTTATTATTAATCTGCTACATTTTTCACTGCAAGATATACACTTTTAAAGGTTCTATTTTTCAGTTTACAAAATTGTCCTCTTGGCTATACACAAGTAGGTTTGCAGCTCTGGGCAGAGTTCAGCTTTCAGGATACTGCACTCCCACATGACCCAAACCATCTCACATGACGCAGGGACTAATATTTCTATTTGGGAGTTAAAGCTGCCCTCCAAATGCTCATGAGTGATGTGTGAGAGGAGCCTTTAGCCCACATGCTCTGTAAAATAGAATTGTGTGATTAGCAACTTCTGCTGATGGACTTGAGCACTCCTTCAGCAACAACCTTTGAAGGTTAAACCCCATAAGACCCTATTATGAACTTGGAATTTAGTATGGTATTTAATATAGGACAGTGGTTTAATTTTTTTTCCTGATGTTTTGTATTTTGGGAATTATATATACACCACCTTGGCACTGGGGTTCACACACAAAGCAAAGAACTGGGCTGTGCTGCTGCTTACACAGAAAATCCAACTCAAACAGCTGTGATTGCACCTGGAGAAGTCCTGGCTCCTGCCAAAATCCATCTCTGGCTTGGAGAGTTACTCTAGTACCCCGTTAGGCATTTGTGCCCATGTACCCACTGCCTCAGCTTGTTGTTGCATTTGGATCACAGACAATTTACTGGAGTTCTTTTGGGGCAAATAATCCATGGAGAAACCAGAAAGAGGAAGGGAATTATGGTTTGAATTGCTGATATTTCTAAAGGAAAAACAGCAGTTGCCATGACAATGAAAATGTGAAATATTCAAAGAGGTCAAAATTAAAATACATGATTTACTCTTCACAAAGAAAGTGCTACACACACACATAGCTTGTGGGTTTTAGTTTTTCAGATTCAATTTTTAATTTTTTTTCTTTGACAGTCAGGAGACCATCTCTTGGAGTATCCCTCACTGTTAATATACCTTCAAACTGACCTCTGCTGTGGAGGCCACTTCTGAAATAGGGTCCTTGTGCTTACTAGTAATTTCTAGAAAATTAGAAAAATGTGTCAAACATTGCTAGTCCATCTTTACATCTGTGACTTAATGGGAGTGAACAGGCCTGGAGAGATGGAGAATCCCCAGCTGGGAGAAGATGAGAGCATTTGCTTCTGGAATACTAATATGTTGGCAAACAGAGGTGCTTTGGGAAGGACAGACCAGCAATCAGTGCTTTGTGTTTCTTTCTCTTCAGATTCCCTGGAAAGGAAGGGCAGTTTTGTTTTTTAATTTTGTTTTAGTTTTTGCCTCTCTATAGCATATTTCCAATATAGCCACCTTGGTACCTCCCTTCTCCTTCTTTTTTTGCTTCTGTAAGGAAGACTAGCTTGTATCAGAAGATTGATTCAGTATCTAAATAATAAAACTGTCCACAGGCTCCATCCACAAAATTTCAAATCTAACCAAAAAAATCCCATACATTTTGGAATGCTCAAATACAAAACCAGATTTTATTTTCCCCCTTGTGATAGCATATTAAACTGAAATAAGAGATTGTAATTAAAAAATCAAAACAAAAAACCAACAAAATACCCAGAAACTCCTCCTTCCAGGCTGGGACTGATCTCTGTTTACCTTGGGGGTTGCAGACTGGCAGGAGAACCTGCCATCTGAGCATGGCACCTGCCAAATTCTCCTTGCAGCCGAGTCCTTGTGCTGTGATTTACTTTCCATGGAACAGGGAAGCATCCAGAAGGATCAGTGAGGTGTAAACCTTAAAATGTACAAGGCCTCTTTTGTTCTGAACTATGTTGTTACTTGTGTGTGTCTTAGGTTGGAGATGTCCATGGAAGAGCAGCCAAGTCTCCGCTGCCTTCACCCCTGGTCACTGTTCCAGCCATAGCAGACGGTGGCATTGTTGTCCTCAGGGCCATCAAGAACAGGGCACTTCAGGAATTCACAAAATCAATAAAGAGTAAAACCATGTGTGAGTGGGAAAAGGGAAGAGAAAGGTCAGCAGGGGGACCAGCCTACCTAATGTCTGGGGTTTGTTCAGTGTGGGGTGGGTGGAAGGGGGCAAGGTTTTCTCAGAAGCTCTCCATTTACTGAAATAGGTTGAAGAGGTTGAGCCACTTAAAATCAGGTTAGTTTTAGTTCTTTTGCTGTGCTTGCTCAGGAAATGTCACCAGTGACCCTTACCCGCACTGTATTTTGAAGAGAACAGATTCTGCTCTCTGTGGTGCTGCTGGAAATCCCAACTGCATTAATTGTGCTGGATTCCCTTTGCCCAGATCTTTATCAAACTGTGCATGCATCTCATTCACTGTCACAGGTAAAACCCAGTTGAATTAGTAAGTAATGACTTTGGGTGTTCAGTATTTTTTTTTATTTTTTTTTCAGTCATATAGAAGGCTGATTCCTTTTATCAAGAAAGCAGCAATTTGCCACCAGAAATCTTTGAACCATTCATTTAAATTCCTGAATTTGGGGCAAAATATTATGTGCACAACAGACTCAGGTCTCCTTATAGCCTGAAGTATTCCAAGTGTTACCTGCTGTACAGTGCATATCTCATTGCAGTACATGGAGGTCTGAAGTGTGCCAGGTAATAAGCTGTAAAGAGAGAAGCAGGACTCAAGCAACACAAGGATGCAAAGCAATATTTTCTCTTGACACCCAAGGTCATGGCATAAAGAAACATGGAACAAGAGAGCGTCAATTTTCATTGGAGAACAGGGTACAGTGCTGCTGTACCGAGCTAACAGAAATAAATTAATGTGATGGCAAACTTAGAGTGTCCTCTTAAAATGTGTTTATAAGTGTGTGAGTGTGCATGCAGGGGGATGATGCTGCATTGCTCTGTATATTTTCGTGGCTAGCAGAAACAGGCAGCTCAGACTTAAAAAGAAACACTTTTTAAAGATAATCTACACTGTATATGCTATAAATACCGACACACAGTTTTGCAAAGAGCTCTGGGTTAAAGAGCTGAGAGGAAGAAGTATGGTTTGCTGCCCAGTGAATTACTCATCAATACAGTCTTAACTCATTTGCAATTCCTAACCAAAACATATACCCAAGATAATTTTCTAGGATTGATTATACTTATACCTGGGCCCCTGTAAAGCTGGAAAAACTATTGTTGGATTCTTCCATTCTCTTGACTCCATGGTAGGAACTATCTGTGTATACAAAAATAGAAGGAACTTTGTTTGCTTATAAAGTGTAAATAAGGAGTAAATGCAGAAGAATAGTTGGTTTTCTGATTGTTCTTTGCCCAATTTTTCCTGTGAAGGCAATGGAAAATCTTCTATTGCCTTAGCTGAGGTTTCTGTCAGTCCCTTAGACATTATCAATCCAGCCAGAAGGATTCATAGCATTCAGTCTATGGCTACAGGTTACTTTAATTCTTTACCTAGCATTTCTGAAATGCAGACTGTAAGGGAGCATTTCTTTATAGTTAGGAAAGCACACGGTGCTTAATTTTAATGGAAAACTCTTTTTTAAACACAGACGGGTCCTGCTGTGTTTGACAAATATGTTCCAGAAAGAAGCTCAATCTAGATGTTATGTGTAACTTTATCTTATTCCCTTTTGAGCACTACTGTTCTTGCAAAGTGATCTCTCAACTGCCCAAAGTCATTACACTTTTTCCCTTTCACATTGTACCTCTGTAAATGTCAGGCATAACTACATTTTTATTTGCAGAGATACCACTGCTATGAATGAGTAAAAATTTCCTGCTCCCCCGCCTCCTTCTCTTTACCCTGTGCGCTTTCTGCTAATATGATTTGTTGAACAAATTGTTCCATTAATCTGGGGCTGTTTGACAGAGTGAGAAAATAAGTGCCAAAGTGAGAAGATTCACAAGAATCGGAAATCTCAGTCCCTCTTTCTCAAGGTAAATAGTTATTATATCAGGGTGTCAGACTGGTGAAATGGATGTACTTTCATTCTCAGTTTGTAAATGTCACTTTTCCTCAGCCCATCAGGGTGACAAATGAGGTGTGGGTTACAGTAAGAGTTCATTCCTTGACAAAGTTCTTGCTGGCTTATTTCAACGGGAAGGGAGCCTCCCCTTTCTGCCCCCCACCCAAAAGCAGGGGGAGGGGGACACATCTTCAGTCAGGAGAGAAACCAGAAACAAGGCAACTTGGGCCTCAATAACACCCAAATTATTCCCATTTGCTACTCAAACCTGGTGGACATTTCTTCAAAAAACAAGTCATGATACACTTTGTTTGCTTTTCTGCTCTTTCCTTGCTTGTTGATTTTAGCAAAGACCCACATGATATACTTTTACTGGTGCTTATGTCAATATTTATTGAACAAGTGGTCAAGAGAGGCCACTTTCTAAGCCCTGTGCTATCTGGTTGTTAATTACCACACTGCAATCTGTTAATGAAGAAGAACACCCACCTCTTTTGACAGGTAATTGATAAGAGATCAGGAGGCCCAGTGACTGACGAGGAACATGAAATGGCTTCTTTGATTGCCCCACAGATCACAGCTCCCAAGGAGCTCACAGTCACAGGGAGAAAAGGATGACCTAAACAATTCGAGCACCACGTCTTTTTTGATTTCTGAATCTCTGATAATCCTCAGGAAAGTAAAATTTGCAGTAGTTCATGAAATGTCTTCCAAGGCTGAACCATTATCTTCAGAACATAGACTGTGGGGTTTTTTTCCTAATGGTTAAGTAACCATGAAAGAAAGCTTCTCCTGCCAGAATTTGCCATAGTAGTAATTCAAAAAGATATTTGTTTGATGGATTCAACTCTTCTCTTTCAGCTTGTAGCGGTTCTTAGCTTTTAGAATTATCTAGTGACTCAATTTGGATGCTCACATTGAGAATGGTTTGTGGGATTATTGTCCTTGGTGCTCATGAACAAAACTGTTTTGAACCAAAAAGACGTGATCTTGCGAGAAACTCTGGCTAAAAAGCAGGAAGAAAGTAGACATGGATGAATTTTTGTTTTTTAGATTCAAAATGAAACAAAATTTTCTTTAAAAATTAGGAAAACAAGCAAGCTGAATGGAAAAAAACAGAAACAATCAGCAGGCCCCACCTGTATTTTCTCAGAAGCTTATCAAAAGCAATATGTTTCCAAGTAACATTTTGCTTTTAGTGAATCAGCATTTTCTGATGAAAATACATTTTATTGCAAAATGTCTGCTCCATTGGCACATAATCCTGCACATGTCATAAGAAATGAAAAAGGTTGAGGGTGAATGGGAACAGGGACCTCCAGATCTGGATCTACTGCTTGAACTGAAAGGCTCCTAAATGAACAGCTATTATAGACTCCTGTGCGTGTTCGAACCCTCAGAGGGAGATATTAATTAAATGCATGTAACATGTTTCTTTTCCTGACTGATAAAATGTCAGGCTTTGAATTAGCTCGACGATGACAATGGTTATGATTCAAAAGTGGAAATTTGCTTTTCATTATTAAGAAAACCACTGTACTCCAACACTCACTTGAAAGAATCTATTTCTACCAACACGTCTGCTGTTAAATTCCCATGCTAGAATATTTGTTAGAAATTAACATTAAAATGGAGACTACACATAATCAAAGCAAATCTATCTAATTTTTTCTCTGCGTGTGCATTTCCAATATATTTATCTCTGTAAAATCCAAGTAGCAGATAATACTGAATTCTGTATGACATCATATGCATTTCAAACAGATCGGTCTCATCACCATACGATTATCTTCTCCTAACAAATCAGCGACTAAAAGGCCTTACTGGAAATAGAAATTTCAAAAAGTAATAGTACAGTGAATAAGAAAAACAAATCACTTCATACTGCGACTTTATTTTTTCTTTAAAATGTTCTTCTCTTTTTCTCATCAAGCTTGCTCCTGCACATAAATTGTTCTTTGAAGACCTATTTTCTCTAGTACTGGCTAAAATAAGCAGAACAGTTACAGTCAACAATATTCTGCCCACTTTGCCAGAGCCTTCATAATTTATGTCTAACCTGGATAGGAAAAGCCCTTATAAATTTCAACAAATGTCTCATTAATTAACACCCTATCTCCCTAAGCCACAGAGCAGCTGGTGAAAGGAATTGTGTAGGTTGATTCTGTAGATATAAACTAGGTCAACAAGAGGGATCCATACTCACTATTGCAAGCTGATATTTCTCTGGAGGGTATTAATAGTTTCTCGGATCTTTCAGCTTAGGCTCATAACTATACAAAGTCAACAGTATAAAGCTGCTCAGCCTATGTACTTAAATAAAAATAAAATAAAAAAAACCCCAGAATGCATTACAAGGTTTCTTTGCAATCTAATGCAACGGGTCAAATCCTGAAATCCTTCCTTAGGCCATTAGCGAAGACAATAGGAGGCATTTTATTGATTTAAATGAACTTTATATTTCAAATTTTTTCTGGTTAGTACTTGATCATGCAAACTCTTTACTGATTACACTATATATTCATGGAGAGTCTGAAGCCCTTAGTCAGGCAACTCTTTCTTCTTGCCTGCATGATAAATTATCTAGAGAGCATTGTTCTCTGCTCATTTCTAAATACTCCCTTAGCCTATTCAGCATGCTAATTTTAGGGTAATTTATTTTTTCTATAACTGTGCATAACTGTAATAAAATTAAATTAAAAATATAAGGCTGGACAGCAAGGAATTAATATTACAGGTCTATCTAATGCAAGGACTGAATACAAGGTGGAAAAACGAGAGGAAGAAAGTGCCTGGGAAGCATTTCCCTTGCTATAGATGTCTTGCATACGAAAACCTTGTCTGAAGTCATCTGAGGAGGCAGACAGGCAATTTTCACCTATTCTTAGTGTTAGTATATACTATATCATGATGGGATGCAGGGAAGGGAGAGGGGAATGCAGTGGCTAGCAGGGAAAGATTAGCATACAAAATTTAAGCAGGATCTGATAGCAGGGAGAGGGAGTCAATGGGCAGGCAGAGCAGAGGGAGACTTCCCCACACTGGCAGACTCATTTCAAAAAGGTGAAGAACCAGGAGTGTAAGACCAAAATAAATGATAGCAAGAGGGTGAGCATTTATCAGAAAAGAGGGAGAGCAAGAAGGGGATACAGTGGGATGTGAAAACAGCAAAGCAGTCAGGAGTGAAGCCATAAAGCTCCTCGGAGGAGATAATCCTGCCTCTAGTGAAGTCAATGGGAGTTTTGCCATTGACTTCAACAGGGTCAGGATTTCACCCAGGGAGTGTTAATATGATGTGGAAAAAGATAGGAAGACTGGGGAGATACTCAAGAGAGAGAGCAACATGGTCATAGCATATAACATTAGCATATTAATGGCTATGGCTGTTTTATTTTACAGCTCTGTATGAAGCATAGAGACTATCAGAACTTTAAGAATACTAATATGTCCCTCATTATTAACTAATGCAATGTCAGGAATCCTCCAAATACAGATTCCCCCACCCACCCCTGCCACTATTTCACCCTGCAATACCTCATGAGGGAGCTTGAGTGAGACTATTTTTTTTTTTTTTTTTGGTAAAGTCAGAACAAATATCATTGTGTCCAGTAAACCAAATGTATTGATTGAATCCAAGCTGACCACAAAATGTAATTGCAGGTCCTGAATTATTTGAGGTTAGGAAAAGTTACATTATAGTTTCTGAGTTAAGCTAAATAGATCAAGACTTTTTATCTTGTAAAAGAACAACCTAGAAGAGGGATAAGGAGGTCAGAGATAGGTCTTTAACATCCTGACTGGCCTGGAAAAGGCAAATAGATAATGAGAGTTCGCTGTCTCTACTAATGCAAGATTCAAAAGTCATCAAAGGAAATTAGTACAGGGTATATTCAAAATGAACAAGACTTCTGTCTTTGCAGCACAAAGGCAACTTACAAAATTCCTTGCAAAAAGATTTAGGGGTGGTTGTATAGTTTCAAAAACCATCTATGTAGAAATTCATGGAAGAAAAATACATTGAGAGCTATTCAATGCATAGAGAGCTTTTGTTTAAAGAGTTTATAGACCATGAGGATTTTTTTCTGAAAAACAGCACAAAAGTTTAGAAAAATATGCTTGCATTGTTCCCAGGATATCTGCTTATATCCAAATCCAGAGAGCACACAGGGTTATACAACTCCTAGGTCCAACACAGTGCAGCAACTTTCTGTTCTAAGGCAACATAGGCAATTTTATTTACATAAAGTCTACATTTCTTTATTTTCCATTTTTTTAATCAAATATTCTGGGAGGAGCAGGTAAGGAGTAAAACTGCCTGCAGGTAAAAGGTTGGGTTTGTCAGAATAACTCCACTGGGCAGCTCTAGAAGCTCTGCCACTGCTCACTAAAAGGAGACAAGGGTGCCAAGAAATCGACAGCTTTGTTGGCTGGGATTTTGCCTTCTACTGGAAATTCACTTAGGAGCTAATCCAAAGCCAACTAAGTCAATGAAAAACTCCCATTAAGTTTAATGGGTTTGGGATCAGGCCCTTAAATCACATGTAGGCAGCTAAATCTGCCAGTCCTTTAAAGCTGCATAAATTTACCTGCTATTCCCCAAAGCACAACTGCATCCCTCCAACACCTGTCTGACAGGACTATTGCATATAATAAGAAAACCTTCCAGAATCACAAGTAAGCTGTGAACACCAGCCTGCCACCAATCTCTTCTGATGCTGAGGTAGTTAGTACCTGGGACTGCTAAAAAAACCATAATCAGGGATGGGGCTGAGATATGAAATACAAGTATTCCATCTGCTTAAGCTGAGCAGCTCACAAAACATTAGCCAACTGCTAAGATGCTGCTTTTCTACAAACTGAGTCATCCTCATCACACATTACACTGGGTTTTAAATGATTGACAGGAAAAAAAGCCAAGAGAAGCAGCTATTTCTTTACATTTAGCTGGTTTGTCAGGGCATTTGAAAACTTCTGGATTAAGGTGAAAATGCTTAAGGATTAAGTGGGGAGTGAAGGGAAAGGGAATGAAAACATTTTAGTGCTGTGAATTTAGAAGTCAAGTAGACACGCTCAGGAGAGCTAGCAAGACCTTTACCAATATGCTGTATCTAATCAACAATATCATTTAGAGTTTTCCACTTTATGGAGGAGAAAAAAAAAGAGTAATGTTTGAAGGTTTCTCTTGCCAGAGCTCTATCTCATCAGGGCCTTAATATACTCAGCGTGTGTTTTGCAAAATGAGATTTTGCAAAAATCAGGGTCACTCCTTGCACCCAGGCAAGAGGTATTAAAAGATATTCATCTTTACAAAGAGTGTCCTGAAATGATGGAAATAAATATAAGTCTCAAGAACTTTTGAGAGAGTTACCAGAGGCTCGATCACACCAGACAGTTGTGAATCATAACAAGAGATGTGTGGGAATGTGTTATTCAAATGGAAGTGCAGATATTGATAATGTTCACGTCTAAAAGACTACTGTGAATTGTTTTAATGCTCCTCATCACATGAATAACAGACAAAAAAAAGGTGTTTTTCTGTACTCTTAATTTCTTTGCACTGTGGTAGGCAAAAGGTGGCTTGAGGGGGTCAGGAAATAATGATTTCATTCCTTGGCCTATTGCAGGCATCTGGTAATGTTTTGAGCGCATCGTTTTCTATGTTTATTTCCTCATATAATGTTTTTGGGCGGAAAATTTAAAGAAGAGAGAAGACAAATCACATATTATCAATTTTACAGGAAATACTGGATAGTTCTGTCATGTAGCAGGAGATTAAAACGCCTTCCACTAACTGTGGAAGCTTGGCTTGGAAGACTATAGGAAAAATTAGGGAAGTTTTTCAAATGCTTGAAGTAAGTTTAAAGACCCCAGGGAGGAAAAAGGCAAGTAGGAAGAACAAGAAGATTTCATATTATCACTTGTAGAAAGCTGTTTCTTTTGCAGAGACCCCCAGAGCTGAAAAAAACAGAAACAAAAAAGGAAATAGTGAATCATTAATTCTCAGCTCAGTTGTTTTCTTTCATGTTTGCTATTCAGAGTAAGTATTTTATGCCCATTCTGGGACTGGAAACGTTTATATACACAGTAGCAGCAGCAGCAGCATCATAATAACTGAATAATTTATATTTAAAAAAAAACCCTTGCACATTTTATAAAACAGTATACAGGTATTACTGCATTTGCTCATGTAAAGGGCCATAGCACATCTCTGCCTAGAAAAAGTCCCAATGTTTAGGAGAAAAAAAAATGTAGTTGCTAAAGACAATTACCACCTATAAATAAAAAGTTTGAGATTATTTCATTTTATTGGTAAAGACTGATCCATGCAACACACAGAAGCAGCAGTTATAATTCGGGCATCTCTACCACAGCTCTGATTATTTCTGAATTTTCTTCCTGGGGCAGTATCTGAAGACTGCCAGGCAGCTCAGATTTTGGGTGGTGCAGCTGCTAACACCAGGTTTCAAGGAGCAGTTCTGATTTTTTTACTGCTCCTCACAGCCTTGCATGGCCCATGTCCCAGTTATTTCAAGGATCTGACTGGAAATTCCTCTATTCTCGTGGCAGAGATGTAGAAATGTGCTTTAAGGGACATGAACCCTATCCTGAGGATGTCCCAGAGATGTCACATTCTCTCTGAAACCTGCTTCCCTTCAAGCCCAAGACAAAAAAAATTCCCTGGCTTGTCTCTGACCAATGTGAGTTTATGGGGACTCCATTGCAGCAGTCATCCTCCACTGAGCACCTCTTCAGGGTCTGCTTTTCAGAAAAGTAGCTACAGAAATTAGACTACAGAATTAGGTAGATTCCTCTACCCCCAAAAAAGCCCAGCCTGATAACTGTGCATGTCAATGGATTTGTTAGATTTAATTTTTTGAGGTGCCTGTTTAAAACAGGGGGGGGGGGCAAAAAAAGCCATAACTAGGGGCTTGAAACATCACATAAACTTGGTTTCCTGATCAGCCAGTCTGCACCCTTCCGAGCCCTGTAAAATACATGTAGGTTAACATTATTAAATCCCACTTAAAAATAGTTTTGTTTTGTTAAGTGTGGCATGATTTTCGCTGGGTGTTCTGGATCCTGGACCTCGAGAAGCACATGTAAGTACACGTGTCACTTGCTGATGTAGCCACCTGGCTGCAACCCTCCATCAGCTTCTTAGCCATTAGTAGAGAGGATTTTTTTTCCTTATTTTAATCTGCACATTGCACATGCATTTAATTTTACATAAAAATGCATGCACAATTAGGCATAGCAGCGATGAAACATTCCCATTTGGAAATGTCCTGCCCAAACCCACACAATTCAGTGCCACAGTTGGTACCAAGGTTTTTTAGAACATGACAGTCCATTATCCATTCGTTTTGAATCTCTTCTGTTAAATGCCTTGTTTCGGGTAGAAACTGCACAGTAGGAAATTAAAACATGTTGATAGATTGGAAAGTTATTAAGCTTCCTTGCAGTGTTAAACAAGAATTTACAAGAATTCGCTCTCCAGATTTATCAGGGATATATTTACAGTACTTGAGTAAGTGTGAATATTACTCACTGGAGATATTTAGTCACATACTGTATCTCTCTGAAGGGAGACCATATTGCATTAAATGTCTCCACCAAGTTCTGTAATTTGAAAGATAAATCCTTGAGTGCTGATTAGTCATATATTGATACAGAACATCTATTATTTTGGGTCTATAAGAAGATTTTCATCTCTGTAATATTAATTTCTTGGCTATCATCATGCTTTTTCTTAGCAACCATCTTTCATTATCATAACTCAGGCCACTCAATATTGTTAAATTTCCTCATGTACAGTGCCAGAAATGGCATTGCAGGGGGAGGTAAATCTTACTTAAATTAAATGGTTTGGTGTGGGCTTAAAACAAGAGCAGATATTGCTAAGGTTTTGTGTGAAGTTTTTCCAGTGACACATTTTGTAGCATTATGGAAAAAGCGCAGACCAACAGGGACTCCATTTCTACATCCAAAAACTGGGTTGTAATGCAATTTCCCAGTGACATGGGGAGATGTTGTTTTTATTCCCGAATTATTATGTAATGTATTAGTTAAAATAGGGTCCAATTGCTAAGATCAAAAATAGTATTTAGCACCTCGACTCCCACTGAATTCAAGTATCTGACTCTGCTTGGGTATCTGGTAAGGAAAAAAAAATAGGTGCTCTGTCTTGCATGTGTATTTCTGTCTAGTTATGAAATACAGGCAGCAATGGTGACCAGAATAAAACTTCAATTTACCAAAAGAAAAGATAAAATAATTTTGATAGTTTTGTAGGTAGTGAGAAACATCAACTATATCTGATACACATGAGCTTTACTCAATACTCAAAGCCAAAATAGCTCTCGTAGTCCCCTAGCTCAAAGTTGAAGTTAGGAGCAATTTTTAAGCATTGATTTTTGACTAACCATCAATGTAGCACTAGATTTTTCTGTCTTTAAATCACAACTGGGAATGGTATTCTCAAAATACTGTGGTTGAGTAAGAATCGAACAAAATTCCATGGAAAGTTACTTTTCACAATGCAATATTGTTCCTATACATTAGAGAAATACCAGTTCTCCTCATCTGTCTTCAGCCCACTTGTCAGGAGAAAAAATTGTCATGTTTTCAGTTTTTCTCATTTTTTTTTCCCTTTCCATTAAAAAGCAAATCAACAAAATCCCCAGAAAAATAACTGTCCACTAGGAAAATCCACACAGTATTTACTTGTCTCCAATGTAAATGTTTTGTGTTTCAGCAAGAGGAAGATGTACTTTTTTTTTTTTCTGAACAACAGACACAGCAAAGGTATTTTGTGCCAGATGCCCTGACACTGCCCTCCTAACACCTCTGAGCTGTGAGACAGAGGGACGCAGACCCAGGATCTCATCCCTGTGCCTTTCCAACCCTTGTCTCTCCAAGGCAGCAGCCACCACCACAGCCTAGGCAGCTCCACATCTTTTGTGATCAGAGAAGCTGCTCTAACACCAGCAATTAATTTCTCCTATTGGGACATCAGGGGCTTCAAACAGTTCACAAGCACGGCAAAATAGATGGCAAGACTCCAATTTTCTTCCATGAACTTTCTAGGTCAGAAATCAGGTTTTAAGGGCACAGGAGATCATACTGTCTGGCTTGCTCTATAATCCTGGAAAAGAGACCTGTCCTAGGCTGACCAGCTTGCAAATCGAGGCCACTGTTTTGCTTTAGTTGGCCCTGTAGAAAAAATAGATTTTTCTTTGGGCTGAATGTTCAGAATTCTTATGGAAATAAAAAGGTGATAAAAGGGAATGGAAACAAAAAGAAAAGGGAAATGGAGGGGGAAGGGAAAGGGAAAGGGAAAGGGAAAGGGAAAGGGAAAGGGAAAGGGAAAGGGAAAGGGAAAGGGAAACGAAAAGGAAAAAGAGAAGGTGAAGTGGAAGAAAAAGCAGAAGGAAAAGAGGAAATGAAAATAACTTCTACTGTGTTAAACGCAGCTGGATATAAGCCTGCCATAATTTCACACACAAATCTTAACCTTTCCTCCCTCAGCTCGACCAGACTCCTGTAGTTCACAAAATGTTATCACAACCGAGTTGAGCTGGCTGCACACTCACGGCCCTCTGAGCACTCGGACCAGGATGAGACAAACCAGCTGTGCCAAATCCTGAGCTGAAGCATTGCCATGAGGTTCATCTGGTTTAGATCAAAGGGCTATAGGGCGACTCTCATCAGAAAATGCTGGGAATAGGAGACCTTAAACCTTTTGATTCCTGCAGTCCCTCAACCTCCAGATAAATTAAAATATTTAATCAAAATCTAATGGCACTGATCTTGTTTGTAGAAATGCTTTATTATCCCGTGCATTTTAACCACAGTCTGCCTGGTTCCTAATGCGACCTAAAGAACTACTCGGCATTTATTACAAATGCAAGGCAGAAAGCTTCTGGCTCAGCAATTAATCACTGACATAGAGGAATTTCTTCTCTCCAGGTGGGGAACCCATCCAAAAACTAAGAAAAATAATCGGGCTAATTAATTCTTATCTGCAAAGAGCAATTAGATAAATGACCTAAAAACAGGCCTGTCACCCCTAGTGAGGTGCTCGGCTTCTAAATAGAATAATGTCTCTTTGCCAGGCCATCTCTGCAGTGAAATGGAGATCACAGGGAGGAAGGGGAAAAGACAGCATGTGGGGAGGGAATGGACTGATAGGGGAGTAGGTTAATTAGAGCTGAGACCAGCCATTGCTATAAAAAAAAATTAAACCAAAGCTCTGCACTCGGGTAGATTTGCTGTGATCCCCTCACCTTCACAGCTCTGCCTTTGTGCAGCCAGAGGTACTAAGGAGAGTGAAGCCACGTCTCCAAGCTACTTTTGAAGAGGAAAACCACTCACCAGGCTTGTCCACCACTGCATTGCATTTCACCTTGGTGAGTGGCATCCCTGACTTGGCACTCTTATTAACTCTGAACTGTGTGTCTGCAGCATGGAACGATGGTGCCAGAGTGAGATGCAGAGTACTCTGCTTCAATTAGTTTGCTCCAGCAGACTTCTTCTGGTTTAGTTAGGAAATGTGCAATGCAGAAATCTTAAGGAAAGAGCCAAATAAATCTAAGCAGCACAAGTGAGAAGGCAACAAGAGTATTTGCACAGCAGACCTTTGGTCAACTGTGTACCCCCAGAGAAAATCTTGCTGTCCTTTTGGACGTTTTATAACCAGACAAAGACCAGGAGGGTAATGAAAAGAGGAGAGAAAGCTATATTGGGATATATTAAGATAATATTAAGAATTTGTTTTTGCTCTCCTGTTCACAAATAAGTTCCTTGCTCAGTGGCACAAGGTATCCTTTCCCTGAGCCTGCTGTTCTGCTTACTTATGTCATGACACCAAGCCATGTCCAATGGCAGGAGACAAAGGGAGACTTTGAAGGAATTGACTCAGGCTTATTGAAGTATTTACAGAAATAAGCCTAAATGACCAGACATAAAATACTACAGCCATCAGATTAAAGCAATCTACCCCAGTTATAGTTAATCAGGGCTTTAGCCTCCAAGGAACTGATTTGAGACTAACAAAGTGTTTTCCAGCCCCCAAACCCCATGCCAATCACGTTACTCCTGCCTTGGAGCTGTTAACAATACCAAATACAAAAGTAAATGCAAGTCTGCAGATAGTTTTACTGTTTCCAAGATCCAAAGCTTCTTACAGTAGAAAAAAAAAAAAAAAGACTAAAAAATCACTATCCCTAAGGCTACAGATGCTGGTAAGAGACCTTTGTCTCTGTCTGAAACCTTGTGTGACCAAGGTTCTTATAATTTATACAAAGCAGATGCCTGCTTAAATGCTTTACTCAAAGCTGTCACGGCCCCTACATCCAAGCAGCTAACAATAAATTACAAGGACTAATGGATTAGATTAAGATACATGAAAACATTGTATATATTCTGAAGAATGATACTTCAAAAAAAACACACAAAAAAAACCAAAGGAAAAAAAACCCAAAAGAATCCCAAAAAACTCTGTGAATGTTTGGAAAGGAAAAGAGATATATATTCCAGTTAAGTACTTTGCTGCTTGCATTGGCTGAAATGCGGCGGCACAACAAAAGCAACCATCTGTGTTTAAACACAAAGGAAGAGACAAGCAAGTCTGTGTCAGTTTAAATTTATATTTTCCCTCGATGATGCTAATGTGAGGTTCAAGGCAGAGCAGAGCCCACAGGATGCCTAAGGATGTTTCTGGAAGATGAATGCCTGTGTGGAAGATGGACAGCTCAGGCCCAGGTGTGAGCTTCTGCAGGACTGGGGATGTTCTGGGGAGAAGGTTTGCTGCAGGAATAGGATTCCTTCCTGAGCTCCTGTCCACTTCATAAACTTTGCTACAATTCGGAGAATACAGATTGAATAAGTTTCAGTTTGGACTTTTTGCTGCATATATTAAAATGGACAAGGCTCCTGGCACAGGCTGTTGAGGGGAGCTAATTGGAAGGTTGCTCTAATAAATATCCTCTCTTTGTCTTTTGTGAAGATGCAGGACAGTTCTCAAGAACTGGAAATTCAGACATGATACTGCTGCAGAATAGGAGTGCTGGGAGAATCTGAAAATAGCACAGGAAAAAATGAAAAATAGCTGGGAAATTTGCAGGCCAATATATCCTCTCAGATACAGTATCTGAAAAGTGATACAGTGAGAAATGCCAGTGGAAAATTATCCAAACTTCTGAAGAGAAAGATGGAATGATGCAAATCAACACAGATTCACTAATAATTTAATTAAATTTAGTAAAGAAAAAATCAGAGAGTGAAAACATCCAAACTGTAGTTTTCCTGCCAAAGTTCTTCCTTTTAATTCTGAGCCTACTTTGGCTTTATCAAGAAGAACCAACCCAGGGCTCATTCCCTTCTTATCTAGAGTACATTGTCTGCACTGTATTGGTAAAATTCATGCCCACAGTAAAACTGGAACCACCTGGAATTGAAAAATGTGGGGGCAGCTGGTACATAAATGTCCCCAATCCACTGCAAATGTCTGCAAGGGCTGTATCCTCTACATGCATCCTGTACAAGTATTGGGAGTCAGGAGAAATACTTCTTTTTTTTTTTTTTTTGTCTTTCAACCAAGTCACATATGTTTAATTTCTACAGAAGTAGGTACAGCCTCCTTCAGCACCAGAGCATTAGGGTGTTTTTAATGAATAACTTACAAGAAACAGTCACCTGCTAACAGGTCAGCCTCCCTTTTGTGTTTCATTCTAGTTTCATTAGTAAAGAAAAAAAGGCCTTTGATTGGATTAATGGAAATAGAACCACAGGGGCTAAATTATAAAGTATCCAGTGGTTATTTCTAGTAGCTCCTACTTTCAACTGGGACCACGATTTTATCATCTCAGGCTCAAAGCTTTTGTGTTTGTCTGTCTTGACTGCAACATGGAAAGGTTTTGCTTTAGCAGAAATCACATTTCATCTTTCTCTCTTCAGTGATGGAGCTAAACAGCCTCTGGCTTTGAGGCTATCACCCCTACTTGATCCCTGAGCTGCTGGGGTTGCTCTCAACAGAAACTTCTGAGCAGACTCCCTTTGGTTATTTGCTTTTTTTCTCCCCTCCACTCTCCTTCTCGTATCCCTGCACCACCACCTTCCAGCAAGGGGCTATTTTTATTTATGTATTTATTTCTTTCCATTGAAACTGCAATATCTGGAGGTGGCTACAGGCAGGACACAGAGCCATATGCTCTGCCTAACTTATATAAACAGCGTCCTGGGTGACAGCCTTCCCTGGCCCATCTGCAGCTACCAGGGAATCCATTATTTTTCTGGTCCCTGGGGAGAAAAAGTTCTTGAGCATCATTACTCCTAGGCAAATGTAACTGACTCTACCATGCACCCTAATTTGCTTGCCATAATTATAGGTCGCTCACCCCCCTTTGCTATTTATAAACCCTTTTTATTTATTTTTTGTACTTATCAATAATGAATGGAGGCTAGTGAATCATGGGGCTGTAAATTTGAATATTATGAAAATGCTAATAACAAGGTATCATAGGCAGCAGCACCCAGGTCTTATCAGCTGGTCAGATGCTCTATTAAGCAGCCAGTGAAGAGTTCAAGCAAATTGGTTATGTTAATGTCCTGTAGTACTTGGGGAAGACGAGGACTTAGCAATTAATTTTTTTTTTTCCTTCTTCTTCCCAGGCTGCAAGCCGACAAGGCAAATTTATATTCCTCCTATTCTATGGGACTCCAGCTCACAAGGGGGGCAAGGTGAAAATGCAAGAGGCTACCGAGAGCTTTCTGAGATCTAATTGAATGGTGCAACTGAAAAAGCTGCTGGGAGGGCGAAGGGGTGAGCAAGGAATAAATAAATAAATATATAAATAAGCAAGCAAGCCCCAAAACAATGGGAATGAGGCATTCTTCCCCATTCATTCAGCTGACAGTGCTTTTGCAACTTAAACCTGTTTTATTAATTATGTTTGACATTTCCTTAATTAGTTTCATTTACATCCCATCAGCCCCTACCAGACGATTGCCCCATACATCATTTCACCAGAGGACTGAGATGCCTACAGAATTACAAAAACACCCTCCCTCATTGCAACCCTCAGTAACTCATCACTGTATATTTCACAGATTTTGAGAATTAATCTTTTCACCTCCTATTTTTCTTAAAAAAATATATGGACCTTTCTTTTTTTTTTTTTGATTATTTTGAAATTTTCAAAGGAGTGTGATGCAGGACTAGATTTCTAGTTTCCTTCCATACATAAAATTTGCTTTGTTTCACAGTTCTTATGTGTCCTGACATTGACAAAATATGGACTCTAGTGAAGGATCCAATTCCCTGGACTCTGTCTTGGCTCTAGAGCCCTGCCAGTGACCCCAGTGCTTTCCCCAGTTAGCTCTAGAAACTCACAATAATTTATGGAGAGATTCTTGCTGCCCCCACAGTCGTTATGCAGTTTTCCATATATTGATTAATTTCTACAGAAGCCATGACAGACTTTTTACAACTTTAGTAAGAATGAAAGGATTTTTTTGTTGTCGTTTCATGCCATTGCTCAGAGCTCTGGCGTGTTTGTCCTGCCTCTCTCTCCATCCCCTCCAGGGGCTGGTGCCTGCGCTGTCACTTTGCACGTCGAGAAGCCAGACTGGCATTAGAGCCAGGCATTTTAAAAGTACACAGTATTTTAAAATCAGCTCAGTGCACTGTGCACGGAACAGAGCGAGTCACAGCTCAGCACGAGGAAGCTGCACAGCCAAAATCACACGGCGCTGCCTCAGGACATCCTGCCGGAGCAGAGCCCTGCACGCCCGACCTGGGAGCCACCTGGCAGGAGTCTGGACCTGCTGCCCACTTGGGCTGTCAGATGTCTGGTGCAGAACCCAGCTCTGCTGTCCAGCACTCGGCGACTGGCTGCTCCTGACTGGGGTAAAGTGACAACCTGCTTCTGCTAATCCCAGAACGTGCTACCGGGAGCTGTCATTTCAGAGTCATCATGCTCTCTGTTGATATCACTGAAGTTAATCATGCAGAAGGAAAAAAAGCGTGTATTAAAGCAGATAATTATTCCCCAATTCCTTAATAATACATGCAAAGGAAAGTGATTCTTATTGTCTTGGAAAACTGTGATATTTCAGCACATTTTATGTTTAATATTGATGCCCGGGATCTTTCCTCCTTTACACCACCTAGATCACGGTTGTTACACTGTGCAGTGTCTGAGAGGTTTCTTTACTGTGAACTGCTATACCTTATACTCAGCCCATATTTATGTTGTAACATTGGCACAGTGGGAGCTAACTGACAATAAGTAACCCAGTTATCTTGATTGATTTGAGAAGTTTATCCAATTAAAAAGGCAGCTGAGGAGATGTTGTCCCTATCCAACCACCTACCCATCCTTGCAAGGGCTGTCCAGATCTGTGTGTAAAACAGCAGTGCAGGGATCTGCCAGCTCAAGCCCTCCCAATACAAATACCAGATGGACTTACAAGCCCCAATAAAAGAAATATTAATGCAACATATGGAAATATATTCACTAAAAGAAACAGACTCAAAGAAATATTGATGTGCTTGCTTTCTCAGTGGGACTCATTTGCTAGGGCAGAGCTTGCTGCAGTCTCTTAACCACATTTCTCAGCCCTTTTGGCTCTGGGGCCAGATCACATGAAGCCAGGCAGATATTTCTCAGCTTTCAACAGGATCCAGATGTCACAGATGTTCCTGGTGCTCTGTCCTCTCCAGCCTTCACATGGATGCCCTAGCCTGGGTTATAACCAACTGTCTCCTCAAATTAAGTCTACCCAAAACTGAAAGCCTTCGCTTTAATAAAATTCTCTCAGCCCTCAACCCTTGGAGGGGAGAAGGCTGGGGACTAACGTTCTCATTTCACCTCAGAGGTTATTACATCTGTGCTTTGGGAAGCAGCAGACATCAGGGCTAGAGTTCCACAGTTGGACTAGACACAGAGAAAAAATCTTGCAATTTGTTCGGAAACCAGAGAGATTTCATCCTGTTTTGGAAGCCTTCCAGGTAAAAGCCATGTCTGGGACCCTCTCCAGATTTTCTGCAAAGCACTGGCTGTTTCATTTCCAGATCATTTCAATCCTCAAGATCAAAGAGAGCCTGATTTTAAAAGCAGGAATTAAGTACTGGTGAAGAAGAAGGCAGTTTTAACTTTGCTGTAACCATGCACACGATTCGCAGAGGAGTTCCATCAAAAAGTTTGGGGGGTGCTGGTTTTGTTTTGTTGTTTGTTTCTTGCTTCATTCCTTTCCTTGTTCTCTCTTATCTTTGATCCAAGCA
This sequence comes from Thryothorus ludovicianus, assembly GCA_013397245.1. Classification (NCBI taxonomy): domain Eukaryota; kingdom Metazoa; phylum Chordata; class Aves; order Passeriformes; family Certhiidae; genus Thryothorus; species Thryothorus ludovicianus. The sequence goes on along the minus strand of VZTB01012392.1, from coordinate 226,516 downwards.
TTTCCCCAAGACACTGTAAGAACATGGGTGTGAGAGGAATACGAAGCAGATTGTAGGGAAAAGGTTGAGAAGTCCCATTCAAAATTTGCTGGTGTTTTTCTTTCTCAAGAATTCAGCTCAGAAGCAGTTCAGAGAAAATTTGGAGAGATGAAAATGTGGAATGAAGTACATATCCCTGCAGGACCACAAATAACCCTGGATGCTGTTCTTTGGGCTCTGGATTCACACAGTGGTTCTTTTTGAGTGGTTCTTTTAGGTCCATTTTAGTAATGTCCTCTTCTGTCACTGACACCATTTCATGGCAGGTTAACCTCAAAGGGTTGAGATCATTTCCCAGCTTTCCTGTTTGGATTCCAAACACACGAACACAAACCCCAAACCCTCCAGTTCAATTACGAATAGTTAAAAACCTCCACTAAAGTAGTTTGGTAGATTTATCAGATGGTGCTGAGGCTTCAGATTTATCTCAAATAGCATCAAATGGTCAAAAAAGAAGAAAAAAATCAAACTATTTTTCTGTCACATGCTGTCATACAATGTCAGGGAACCTTGTGCTGTAGCTGCAGTGAAGTTGAATCTGATTAAAAGATCAGCAAACAAGGCAGGTTGAGGGGAATTTGATCTCATCATTGCTATGCCTGGAAATACCTGTCATCTTCTAGGTTGTCCTGCACTGTGACACTCTTTCTTATCCAGTTTGCCAATGGACAGTCATGGTGATATTCTCTGCAAGGAAAAAAAATGGGAAAATAAAAAAGAAAATGAGGGATTTGAACCATACCAATTTTATTTCCAAGTTCTGTATTTTTATTCCTCTGATATCAAGTCTAAACATAAATACCAATTATCAGAGCTACAGACAAATGAATAATTTGTTGTAAAACAATCCTGATTTATTCAAATGAGAGTAGAGGTGAAATTAGAGCTACGCAGGATATTATGTTAAAAAGCACACGCACACAAAAAGAAAACAAAATGTCTAATTTTAACATAGTGTTGTTATCTGTGATTAATGATTTCCGTGGGTGTATAACTCTTATGCAAAAATGCCATGTAATCATGTACATATTTGATTAAATAGCTTAATTTGTGTTCATTTAAAAAAAAATAAAATAAAGCCAAATAAGCTAGATAATGAGTGGGCGTGTTGTAGGAAAAGCAGATGGGATTTGAGGCACTAGCTGTGTTCAAAGGAAGCCACCAATTTCACTTCAAGAATATTTGCGTATGAAAGCTGATATTTTCTAGAAACATTCATGAGTAGAACACAGAGGGAAATTTTGCCAAATTCTGCTGTTTTTAATGAAGGCACGCGGGGGAAAAAAAAAAGTTCAGCTGAGCCCAGTTAAATTCCCACTCCATAGGAAGAGCATCTTTATTTATTTATTTTTCTATATTTACTGGGAATGTTTTCTTTCTCTGAGTCAATTATACCTAAAGTATCCTTTTGTTTACTTCTGAGCCTCTACAACAACCTCCCCCTTCTTTGCCTTCACCTGTGGAATTAAATACTTATTTTGCATCACGCAACAAAAAAGACACCTCCCCAGACTGGAAATAATGGGATTCTTTTGTGGTAAAGCTGTGTAAATCACAGTGTCAAATGAATGGACAAAGCTTTAATGGGGCTAATAAACACGTCCCTCTGTATTGAGCAGGGGGACTTTTTATGAAAATGATCAAATAAAGTAATAAAAAGGAAGGGGCTTCCCCTCTGGGTTTATGAGCTCTCTTGTTACACATCATGTATGACACACTGACTGGCAGAATATATGATGGACTGTCATACATTGCAGAATGACTTCAATTAGGATGATAAGATGACAAGTTCCCATAGTTCATATCTGGGCTGGCTGTGGGTTTTTTTTCAATGGGGCTCTTACTTTGACCTCTTTCTTTCTAATGTTTGATATGAAATTTAAAGGGCCCGTTGAGGTCACAGGAGACAAAATATGACTTATGTCAGGAGAGGGAGAGGAAGGCCGCTTGTTTCTTTGTTTTCTCTTATATCCATGGGTAGGATCCTGTAATTCAGCCTCTGACTCACTATTGAAAATAATTAATGCCAACAGTTCAACCCACACTCACAACTCCAGAATTATAAATCAACACGTACAGCCTGCCACTCAAAACTGTCTGCAAAAATCACTGCAAACCCCCCAAAAACCTACCAACAAATCTGGAGGCACATTAGACAAGGTGACACATGATCCATCCACGTGTGTCATTTATTTGCTTTATACTCACCAGTCCTGCACATGGGATCACAGGGAAATGCCTGTATTTCTGCAGGAAAGAGACTGACTTTGGGCCCAGAAAGACACCCTGGAAGGAGCAGAAGGTTGAGATAATTTGTATTTCTGGGATTGTCCAGCTAAACCTTTGATTTGAATCTCTCTATTTGGCTGAGACAGGTGGAAAATTTTAACTTGAAAAAGGAGTTGTGCCTGAGATGGATGGTGAAGCAGTGCTGTCAGTACTTTGAACCTTAGAGAAGAAAAAAAAGAAAAGGTACAAATTAGGAGGCACTTAGAATTTATGGATGGTTTTGAGGATCAGAAAAACATCACATATTAAAAATAAGTTCCCGAAACAGCCAGTGTACAAGCCCCTTCTTTTAGGGCTTTTTTAGGGTTCTTTAAAGGACTACGTTCCAGTGGTCATCAAGAGCAAATATTGCTCTTGTAACACCTACATATAACTCTACTGGGTCAGGCTCAATCTCAGCCTGCTTCTTCTGTGGCAGCTATAAAACAGACAGAATGAAGATGGAAAGCTATTCATCCTCTGCAGGGCTAAGCAGGCTCCCTGATATTGCTGATCCTAGGCACCATCATCTGCCTGACCCCAGGGATGCTCCCTGGCTGGACAGCATCGCCTCCCCCCACTCAGACTCTGACCCAGGCATTTTACATGGTTGCATGGCTTGAAACAGCCCACCAACCCTGAAAAGGGAAATGCTTTCCAATGGAAGATCACATATTTTCCAGGTGGCCTGTTCTGCGGATTCAGCGTTATTGCAAAGGATTTGCCTTTAAGTCAAAAAATTGCTTGTGTACGAGTCTCAAAAGCAAATCAGTAAGTGCAAGGAGTGGGATAATGGAGGCACTTATCTCTGAACAAAGTCACAAGTTTGATTTGCATAGATCCCGGCAGGAATGACTCTGACTTTGAAGAATGGCACATGTCGTGGTATGGCCACAGCAAAGAATGTAACTCAAACATGCTGGAAAAGAAAAGCCTCACTGGGTAGAAACTGAATAGCAAAATTCTCTTCACTTCTCCTTAGCTCTGAAAAGCCACAGATATCAGGAGGTTCCAGGAAGAATTTCCTGGGCATCTACTCCTTGGGATAAATCGAGGTCTAAATCTAGACTAATGTGCCCAGAAGCTCCTGTTGAAGGAAAAAGAGAAAGAAAAAATAAAAGAATAAATGGGGAAAATTCAGCTGAGTTTAATCTGAAGAGTGTATCCATCACCAAAAATGATACAAATCAGCTATTACTGGATCATGCAAAGGCAACTCCACTACCTGTGATCCTTCCTTCGCTTTCTAAACCTCTTTTCAGCCCAGCCTAATGAATTGTCAGAACTGTCAGACAGCTCCAAGGAATGACAAATGTCTATGATTTGCTGCTGCTACTTTGCTGAAAACACCTGATGTATATAGTCCTGAAATCCTCTGTTTTGTATTAAAGGCAACTGTAAGCTGAAGGAATTGGTGTACGTGTAGAGTTATTTTCTTTCCTTTTACATAAACGTAGCTTAACAAAAAGAAAATGATAAAAGAAAGTTCAGGTTGAATATTAAAGTACTCTTATATCAGGAAATGTCAAAAAATAAGGCAGAAAATACAGCCTCAACCATGGCCCATTTTGAACATTTTGCAATCCTGTATTTAGCTATATTATTTAATATAACTGAATTGTATATAATAACTCTCTGTGACCTGATATAACACTTGCAATGATATATCTCCATACTTGCATGATGTTTTTCTAATCAGAATTATAGATAATGCAACACAAAGCATTCTAACTCTACAAAGAAATTGTTTGACACACAATAAGATCAGTCAAATAATTAATCTGACAAATATCAGAGTTTGAGTTATACAGGCTCCAAACATTTATTAACTTGCAGCCAGATTCTGTGAACATTTGTCATTGACTTAAATGGGTCTAAGATTTCACTTCTTGACGAGTGACAGGCCCTGATGGGTATTTAGTCATTTCTGCTATACCAGATTGGCACTGTACTTAATACATTTGCTAATTCTGTCATAGAACTTACTCTCTATAACATTCCCCTGCATCTCCCCTAAAGAAACTCTTGTGAATCTGTCCCTTCAATAACACATACAGAAAAAACATAGTTTTGAAAAACAGACAGTACAAGTCTCGCCTAATTAGTCACTTGTCCAGCACTGTAATGCATTTACAAAAGGCTCCATTTGACTTGGAGAATAATTTTTGCTGCTTCAATGCTTGTTGGATGATATTTTCACAACAATCACTTTGTTTGTATGACTTTATGGGGGAAAGAGAGAGACACAACCGTGGCACTATCCTTGAAGGTAACAGACACTGAGAGGCTGATCTGAGTAAGGTTAGGAGTGTCACAAATTGTGTTTTTCAGCTGAAAGACTGGAGACAGAACACTGAGGTGGTAGAAAGCTGAACCAACTGTGTAGGAACCAAGCAGAGCTGATCCTTCCTCTCACTGTCACAACCTGTCTGTGACAGGTTTACTGTCACAGACTGAGCTGCCTGGGAATACAATCCAGATTCAAAACACTGCTAAAAGCAGGAACCTTGATCAGAACCATGAGGACATTTTGTCATATTTCCTGTAGACCACCTCATTTCCACACTGGGAAGAAAAAAATAACATTGTTTGTAGATCAAATGGCAATGCCAACCACCCCCATGCAAGTGTGCACAGTGACCTCCATGAATGGTTGAGCTGAGGGTGATGCTTCAAAGAAGGAAAATAAGGTTGAGCTAGGTCTTAATGTTTTATCAACTTCATTAATGCTTCAGGCTCTCTGCAAGCCAAGAGCATCCTCAAGTCTTATTTCCCAATGAATCAGGACTAGTCCAAAAAGAAAATACTTGCCCAGCCCTTGTAAGTCTAATTAAAGGGAGGATTGGGAGAAAAAAACAACAAAAAAAAGCCTACAAAATTTAAATTGATTAATTGACTCACAAGAAAGGCTGTAAAATGGAAGGCCCCTGTGCTGTGTGTCTTATAATAAAGCTCCCCTGGCACACACTTGCACAGCTGCTACCTTGGTGTGGATGCCTGCAGATGATACAACATTGCCATCTCTCTGGATATCATCCCAATGAACACATTCCTCCTCAAACCACTCCTGTGAGCCTTCCTGTTTTACAGACAGGGAACTGAGGCACAGAGATAAAGACCTCCAAGGCATCAAGCTTGCTGGCACCTCTTGAAGTCCAGAGCAATCAAGCCTCTAAACAGGGGTCAAGCACTGGAGGATTTCATCTAGGAGGCTTTGCCCTCCGTGGTCAGTTCCAATTAATCAGGGCATGGAAAACAGGTCCCCACATATTAAGTGGCTGTCTAAATATTGGCATCCTGCCTCCCTTCCCTCATGAACAGATGTGGGTTTGGGCCAAGCCTGCCTGAGAGAAGGTATTGGGTTGTCATCCCCTGTGCTGTCACATCAGAGAACGTTGATGGGACTGTGTGAGGATCTCCCAGGGCATCAGTGCTGCTGGATGACAAAGAGGGGCTGGTGCTTTCCCAGCAATCAGAGCTGAGCTCCCAAAAGCAGCCTCAGCAAAGGGCAGGAGGAAGCTCTGAAACACTGCTGGTCCCATAGAAGCACTGCAAATGAAGATGTGTATACCCAAGCAGGAGGAATAATGAGAAATGTATGCCAAAGAGATTACTGTGTTTCTCTGTTAGATTAACTCTAGTTTGACAGTGGTTGGGTCTGGGAAATCCTCTATGATTTAAGAATAAGAATTCTTCTCTAAGTGGCCTAAAACTCACTGCTATATCATCACTTGCTGTTGTCAAATAAATAATCATGTGAAATCAGCTGCAGAGAAAAGTCTGCTGAAGAAGAGAGTTCATGCATGACATATGATATATCTTTTCACAGGGACAGATACATCTTTCTTACAGCCAGCATGCAGCTTCCTTCACTGCACCTTCCCTCCCATCCAAATCACCTCAAATAAATGTGAGTTCTGCTGTGTTCACAGTAATTCCTTCATTTTTAAACACATAATGGAAATGTATAACTAGTCCTCATAAAAATTTATATCTCAATTCGTCCCTTTAATTTATAACAGGCCCTCCAGGCAGTTATTATTCAAACATTAATAAAATGCCTATGGATCACCAAAAGCATCAATTTTCAGATCCACCTCCCCTCCTATTTGTACATATATAAAGCCAGATTAGAGTTAATGCCACTTCTGTGTCTAACAACAATTACGCCTTTAATAAGATAGGAACAAATGATATATTATCTTAATCATGTTAGGAATTTGAGTTCTTTCCATGAAACAAAGTTGAATTTTTTATGCCCTTTGTGACAATTGTTACTTAACAGCCTATGTGTTTGGATATTGCAGTTTATGCAAATGTTCATGTTCTATAAATTTTAGATTTATCTCCATTTATCATTCCACATGTTCTAATATACAGACATTATGGTTTAGCGTCTGACTCGGCACACAGTCTAAAATATGATTAGAATACCTTTCATTTATTTATAACATGGAAAAAAAGGATGGGGGGGGATAGCTGTAGTAGAGGCAAGATCCTCCACTTCCATAAAACCATTTACTGGCAGAGCTGCAAAAGCCATCTTAGAATTTGGTCCTTCAGTTACCAACAGCTGAATTTCAAAGGCTTGAGGTTTATAAGGGAACTCTTCATTCTGTGCTCTAAAATCAGTCACAAGTTCATTGTATATCACACTTTAACAACTCTTACTCAGGAGAGTGATTATGGCTAATATGAGCTCTCCCATTGAGAGACAGGGAGACAACTTGCACGCACAACTGTTTTTGGATTGAAGCCATTTTAGAGGATCATTAGGATCATAAAGATTTGTAGGGAAGAAAACCCTAGTATTTTTCATTTTTCTGCTGGGAGATTTAAAGCTCCTTGAATTTGGAGAAAAGAGCAAGAAAAGTAGAGCCTAGGCTATGGTTTCATTCTGCAAAAAAATCACTGCAGTAGGAATAATCTCAAAGAAACAATAGCAAATTAAGTAATCTGAGAAGTTGGACCTTTGCGTAGCCATGACAAAAAAAAAATAAAGAAAATACAAAAAAGACTCCCCCAAAAAACTACCTTCATTTCAATCTGAGGTCTGATGAAGGTTAAATTTACTCTCAGACTTCATCCACAGGAACTCACAGTGATGTTTCAGGTGGGCGCTGAGCTAAGGGGGAATTTCGAGGCATGGAGTGGTTGTTGCAGTTTCTTTACACCAACACAGTGAACAGGCAGGAATTCAGTTCTGCCACCTCTCCTTCATGAGGGAACCTGTGCTGCACGCTGGCTTTTAGCTGTCCAGGAAATCTGTCTCCTGTAGGGAGCTCGCAGCATTGATCTGGAGGGTTTGATTGCCGTGCCTCCCACCCCTGCCAGAGGGAAGTTCCCTTTCCTTCACCGAGGTGTCCCTGCACTTCCCAGGCAGGGTTGAAAAAGCTGATGGAGACCCAGGGAGGGACCAAAACTTAAGTGAACCCCATTAAGACAGGAGCTGCCTTCCTGTGTGTTTCATTATTAATACTGAGTTCAATTACTCTGATTTCTTCTGCTGATGAATTAGTAGCACCAGAATCAAGTCCCTGGCTGATACCCATTTGTCTTTGCTTATAAGTGCTAATGTGATCCTGTTCCTTTAAAATCAAGCTCCTGCTTCAGTCACTTTACATCTTTGCAACACTAACTGTCTTTTCACTAATTGGTTCTGTGTAAATGAAACAAGCTGAAAAACACTGTGGCTCCAATAAATATTAATAAGTTATTGTTTGTTTTCTTTACCTTGCTTATGAATTCATACAAAGACAGTGCTAAGACATTAACTCCAGTCTATTAATTGCCACCTGATAATTGCCACCTGATACTTTTCTCCTGGATAATTAGGTACCCATTAGTTCTAATCAAGTAGTTACTTAATTATTGCAGTAATTAGTCTAATGGACTAGCAAATTGAAGCTTTATCACTTTTGGATACTTAATGTTCCTGACAGAGTACTTCACAAGTGTCAGGGTTCCTGATTCAGCAACCTGCCATCGATGAACCCCCTGCTGCCATCTCCACCCACCCACGCTGCTCCCTGGACACACACAACACAACTTGGGTATGTGAAGCCAGAGGTAACATAAATTTGAGCCCCTGTTCCTTCTCCTTCCCCTTCCCACCCCTGCCTATGCCTCCCCTCCTGTGCTCTTACTGCTCGGCTCATTCCACGCCAAAAGAACTTTGTTGGGAAATTAAATAACATCTTGGCATGGAGATCACATGCATTAGGCTGTACAGCAGCGTGAGTCAAAGAAAGGAGCTAATGTTGGCAGGTGTGGGAAGAAAAAAGCAACTGTGAGGGGAGAAATAATAAGGAGTGTTCATGAATACTCATACACAGCCCCACTTGGAAAGGGAAAGGGAGAGGAGCAAAGCAGACTGGTGGTAAATGAAGGCATGGCTCCAAGGTCTGGGACTGGTAATAGGTCTCTCCTTCATCTCTAAATTTGAGGTGCAAATCTAACAGAGATTTTTAGTGAATAGAAAAATATAGAAAGTCTTTTTTTTTTCTGCCCATGGCCTCTCTATCCCAGAGCTGGTGGGCAAGAAGCCATTTCTCTGCCCCATAATTTTATAGTTAATATCACACTTAATTCTAACTAGGCTCTTAATCCCATAGTTCTACAATATTCCACTGAGAAAGGCCATCCTCACCCCTGTACTCTGTTCATATCCTCATCCAAGCATCATCTTATGCACTGTGCTTGCTTTTAAATACTGTTTTTGAGATGGATATAATGTGCACAGACATTTAGAAGCATTAAATGTGAATTTATCTCTCCCACTGATCATCTGATGCAGATTCTCTCCTGTTTCTTCATGTCAGATTTGTATCAGAATTGATCATCAAACCCTTTGGCAAGTGTCATCTGCCCCAGACGCTGCAATGTGTAACATATAAGCATTCATTGTACTGAGAAGGGGAAAAAAAGATTGATCCTGACCAGAAATAAAGAGGCTAATTCCATTCAATAAAAGCTTGACAACTTGCTAATGATTAAACTACTTCACATATGTGGTAAGATTATGTATTCTGAAATAGATGTATTTATCTGTCTCGATCAGCTAGCTCCTGTTTCCATTGCTGCTAACAGTGGAGCACAGTCTCAGATATTACCCAGAGAAACAGGCTCTGGAACGTGCCCTGGGTGGGTCCTGCTGGAGCCTGCTGGGTTTCCAAGCAGCCAGGTACCTGGGTTTGCTTTTTATGGATAGCAAGGTACAGGCTGGTGGCACTGAGGAGAAATTAGTGGTGCTCACCTGGGTTTTGACCTACTATGGAACTGGAACAAGGGCAAGTTGTGGGTCAGATGTCCCTTATGTGTCAAAAGCTGTGTAATTTATAATTTAGGTTACCACACAGAGACCAGAGTCCCTTAGTCTACCATTTAATGCACACTCATAGGCAATTTAAACCCCATAACCTAGAATCCTCACAAAATATGGAACTTATTTTACTTATTAACCTATCCTTGGTATGTTCCTATTACCAGAGCTGACAAGCCAACAGTTTCCACGGGAAACAAGTAATTTAGTAACTTCATCCCTCCTAATTCTTCTCACTGCATGAAAAGCAGTGTCCTTTTACAGTTGCTTTGCATTCTTACCCAAAATATGATAGACCATGACAGAGAGGTCACTGGCTCCTGGGTTTTCTGCCACAGCTCCACATGCATCCATCACAACCAGCTGGGGATGTCGTTTCCTCTGAAGTTACTCTTGAGGTAACAGTCAATAAAACCTTCATGCTGCTACTGGAAAATCCTGCCACAAAACTGCTTAAACACCTGCGTGGGGCCACTGAGCAATAACAATCCCATGCACTGAAAGCAAAATTAGGCAAAGCATATTTGGCCCATTAAGAAAACATATTGCTTGAAATTAGAGTGCCCCAGGATGCCTAGATCTTGCTTGGGATCAGAGGAGAGGGCTCTCAGCTCTATTCAGCATAGGATATTTATTGACCTGATTTCAGTGGCTGAGAACACTCTCTCTGTCAAAGAAATGTAGCAGAGAAGTTTTTGATGGTTAGGAACAGCAACATCCTTGTCCATCAATAGCCCTAAGTTGTAAATTATGCTAAAAAATAAGCAAAGCCACCTGAGGAAGGCAGAAAACCTTGGAAAATCAGTGATGTTGGATCCATCTGGGCTCCTGAGTACTGCAGGTACCCAAGACCACACACATGTCCCTTAACATGCAGCTGAGAGCAGGGAAATACTGACAGCCTCGTCTGATTTCCCCAAATTACTTGGACTTCTCTGGAAACAACCAGGGGGACAAAGGGGCAGCAGGCTGGGGGAACCATCACAAGAGTGTCACCCAAACTATGCCAGCTCTGAGGCTGAACAGAGACTCTCTGTCTCCAGCACTATTGATCCTACACTAGCACTAAATTCATTTTAAGGATGCAGAGAGACAGCGAGTAAACTGTATGTGACAGATGTTAGTCACATTGTTTAATGTACTACTCGGAGGTGTTCAGATGCTCTCGTGATGAGGGTGCAAATAAAATCAAGGCAGAATAGAGTGAAACAGGCTAAGAAGATTTTTAGTTCTGGAAAGCTAAAAGAGGGGTTTTGTAGCTTGAGGAGGAGTAAATTTGATAATATTTTTCCTCATGGATCTGACATCATAGATTTTCCCTCTGGATCTGACTTTGAAGCAGACTTTTAGAATTCTTTAGAAATTACACTGAAACCAGCAAATTGGAAGGCAAACCAAGAATACCTTTTATGTTCAAAATACCAGGAAAAACAGTCCAATGGCTATTGAGAGAGATGCAGAACTCATCAAGGCCAAATCGTTTAGAAATCTTATGAAAGTGGAAAAAAAACCAAAATAATAAAGCAAGATCTTTCATACCCTTTCCCTACTTCTCCCTGTGCTGTTCCCAGCACTTCCAGTTCAGTTCAGGCTCAGTTGCAATCAATTTTAGTTTGTAACAATTCAGCAGTTTAAGATCTCCATAACAATTTAGACCACTGCTGTTCAATGGGCTGCACTGCTTTTGGAAAAGCCTGAGCTGTGCTGGGGAGGAGAGTAAGTGCAAAAGGAAGGAAGAATCAGGAAAGCAAGCTGCTTCCAATTTGTCTATCCAGAATCTAAGATCTTTTTATGGAGTGTGGGTTATTATTGGAAAGATCTTATTCTTCACCTCTTTGAGAAGCTCTCTGAGCGCTTCCTTTATGAGTTTTGTCATTTTCTTGCTTGGAACACATGGAACAAATGCCAGCCCACAGGATACAGGGGATAAGGCAAGATCAAAGACAACCATTCAGCTTTCTGCCACTGAATAAAGCAGGGCTGATTGCCTGTTTGGGAAAGCCAGCAGCAAAGTATCTATGGAGTGACCACTAAGTGATTCCTCATGAGAACCTCTGGTGAGCACCAAATGCAAAACACAAAGGTAATGGGGATTTTGTTTAAGAGAGGCCCCTTGAAATGTTAGTGAGGGGTAACTAAGTCATCAACAGTCTGGCCCTTGCTCCCTTCTCCTGATGGCCATGAGCAGCCACATCCTGGGATGAGTTTGGCGCCCAAGCAATTCAGTGGCAAAACAGCACTCAAGAAGCAGTGGCTGCAAGCAGAATCTGAGGAAAGAAGAATGATTAATTACTTTGGAAAGACACCCCAAGCCATAATTTTATCCTTCTGCCCATAACCAGGCAGAGAGCTGAGAGCAGGAGCATGAGCAGCAAGGATACAGAAAGCACAGCCATTCTGATCTGAACCAGCTCTCCAGAAACAGGCTGGGGGTGTTGGGTGGCCACTCACTTTTCACTTTCAGAGCAGCAAGTTTCCTGCTTTCCTGCTCACCCTCCTCTTCTCATTTACATCCTAGTGTAGAACTGAGATGGTCTGAGGGTACCAGTAAAGACAAAGAAGGACTGGTCACTCTGAAATTTGGCTGTATGGGTGGTTGAACCCCTGGATTTGGGGTTCCTTGCTTTTTGTTGTGTTTTGGAGGTTTTTTTTACAGGTTGTTCTCAGCTGCCTGTCAGACGGGGCCATGATGAAACCCAACATCTTGCAGAGACATAAAATGGAAAACAGACAACTCATCAGAAAAGTAGCAGCTGTTTTACACCATCACTAAACAAAATCATCATACACTAAAAACTAGATTTAGCAGTTTAAAAGAGCTACTAACGCAAAATTAGCTGGAGACAACAGCGTGGTTTTGTAACTGACAGTGCTTCACTCCAACGCCCTAATTCATGCAAAAACAACTTAGGAAACATTAAACGGCTGATGCTTTTGGAAAGGGGAAGAGCATCCACTTTCAATGGCTGCTTAGGAAGAGCATGCAGATTTATTACATCATCTTTTTTCCTTTTACAAATTTTAAATAAGAATTGTGTCAAAACTGCCACCTCTTAAATAACAACGGTGCTATAGTCCTCCTGACAGAGGGAGATACCAGCTTTTATTGGCAAGTCATTTGTATTTATGGCAGGCTGAAAGCCAGTAAAAAGGTTGTGCAGAACTTTAACGCTGAATGAGATGGAATAAGAAGGCCTTGAGCACTTTGAATCATCAAATACTCCAATAACTGGATATGGCTGTTCATACAACCATAAATTCATACACACAGAGAGGACATAAAGACACAATTGCCATATGAATGGACTTTCTGCTGCCTTCTGGAAGCTCATATGTGTGTGTGATCTGTTCTAGATGCAGGTGCCACACAATCTTTCCTTTGGCCCAGCTGTGTTTCCCATTGAGGATGAAAATTTCTCTGTGTTGTAGAAATATCCTGCCCATAACCAACACATCTTATGAGAATTAGAAACCTTCCTGGCAAGAGATTCAGCTGATCATTCTACTACCAGAGGATGTGTGGCTTGGCTGGAGGTCTGTCATCTTGTAACAGTGAAGAGGTGAGTCCTGATTGCTTGGGACTGGATTTAATTTGTCCATACAATTACTAAGATAAGAACTTGGTTTATTTTCCCATGAAGTAGCTGCCCTACGCTGGCTGAGGTGCTTCCATATCTCCCGTATTGTCAAGTCCCTTCATCTGTGTGATCTGACCCTGCCTGTCTCAGGGGATTCTCCCATCAAGTCCCATCAAAATCCTGCCTGAGGGAAGAATTCAGGGCTTGGTATAGAGGGAAAAAGGAATAAAGTTTTAGCCGAGGTCTGGCTATTTGTTCTGTGCAGACAAGTTGTGGCCCTGAAGAAGTCTTTTAGTTCCTAAAAAATCGTTGAGGGTGGGAGCATAAAAAGTGCCCTGTACTTCAAGGGTATTTTTATTTAGATGCTACCCTTTGAAAGACTATATATAGCAGTAAGAGTCTAGTGGCAATCTAAAGTTTGAAAAGTTGCAGACTCTTGCAGACAGTCTGATGGATCTAAATTTTTCAGCTAAACAACATCTATGCTCTTGACCTGAGACCTAGATTTCACATTTCAGGAATTAAATGAGCATCATTTTCTAAAAGACATTAGACCAAGGCTGGGCTATCCAAAGGATGGCTTCACGATTTAGATGAAGATGTTGTCATGTCAAGGAGACTTAAAACCTGACATATCTTTTTTCTATTGAAAAGCCAGACCTAGTTTGTTATATCACATTGTAGCTTCTTATGTGCAGGAGACAAAGGAAAAGTGGAGGCTGTCCTGGATTTCACATCTCTTAGAGGATTCTCTGCAGTGACAGGGCATAAGGCTCTGTGCCCCTGAATATCTGGCCTTGCCTTATATTATTCTGTTTGAAATTTATCCTCACTGTGCCAAAACCCTGCCAAAATATAAAGGAAATATTTGTGACCTCTGCCAAACTGTGAATCTTCTGTGTCTGAGATACCTCAGATGCTTTGATTAGACTGAAGGAGTTGAGCCTGAAGAAAGGGGAGCAGGAAATAAAAGGAAAGCTATTCCTTTCCTGATGCTGCAAAATTCAGGTGTGTGCCTCAGTACTCATCCTCCTTCGAAGCAGAAATCCTGTTTTTCTCAGGAAGGTGTTCAACCTGCTTAAAATAATTAAAAAATTAAAACAGAAAATAAATTGTGATGCAGACAAATAAAAGAGACCTTTCTCCCTTGAAAGGGCTGTATTCAACCTCAAGGAATTGGAGCCCTCACTTTTCTTTGGCTGCAAACAGAAAAACTCAGCTTGTGGCTCACAGGTACATCCCAAAGTGGGATCTTCTGGGACCTGGGCAGCCCCTAAAGCCACCCAGATATGCCACTGCTGCAGCCCTGGGGGGGGATGGAGACAGAACCTCCTGGCAAGCAAGGCACAGAGCCAGAGGAGAGATTGACTGATCTTGTTTCAGATCAGATGGATGGCTCTAAGTGACCTGTGAAGACACTCCCTGAGCCCTGAGCCACAGCATTAAGAGCCAGGACACCACTAGCACGTCTGAAGTAGTTATTAGTGACTGAAGTAGCACTTGTCAACTGCAACTCCAGTTTCAAGGTTTCAAGTAATAGTTTAACAGCATCAACTAGAAGAAAGGTTATATCTCAGTGTGTCTGGTGTGCTGCTGACACTTAAAGGAAATAATTGGTAGACTCAGAGCAGGGGCAGATGCCAGTGGTAGAACAGGGGAGGAGGTTGGGTACTGGAAACAAAACTTCAGCAGCATCGTGTGATACAAGAGCCAGGAATCCATCCTAAGCCCTGGCATAAAAAGTATGAGGATGCTGTAACCCAGCCTGTGGAAAGAGCTCTGTTCTCCCCTCGTGAGCTGGGTTGCTGTGATTTCTAAAGACCCATCTACAGTTGCAGTTTGCAGCCCTGTCCTAACAAGAGGAAAAAAAACATGTTGCCCCTTGAAGTTATTGGCCAGCTTTTGGAAAGCATATGTAATGCAATCTCCATCTGAATTTTGGCTTCAGGACGGCCCAAGAGAGAAAGTGTGTGTGTATGTATGTGTTTGTGTATTCATGTGTACAGTGGGGAAGGCAGGAAATAGTCTGGAATGAAGTGCAGAGTCTCATTTTACCTGTGTCATGCTAAAATGGAGGAATTAGCATGCAAATCCAGCAGTCCCCTGGCTGTCATCACCTCCCAATTAGCTGCATTTGATTCTGGTGGGCGCTGAAGGATTGTGTCAGCAGGTGAGGTGGGATGTCTGCTCTGGCTGCCACGGGTGCTCTGTGTGTGCATGTTTGTGCCTTGTGCTGGTGGCTGGAATGATGCTGGCCTGCCAAGATAAAAGCACTGCTGTCACTCACTGGCCAGTAGAACTGATTCTGGTCCTGGTGACCCTGTATTTCTGCAAACTTTTATGCAACAACCACAGAATCGTAGAACTTCCCTAGTGGGAAGGGACCCACAAGGACCACGGAAGTCCAACTCCTATTTTCATCTACCAGTTATCAAGGTCAAAGCATAGGTGTCTCAAATGCATAGTTTGGAACTGTTTCTGTCCCATTCTGCTCCCCTACTGCCGTGGGATAACCATTTTCTAATTTATGTTATTGATTACCTGCATTGCACGAGGCATCTCACAGTCCTCATCACTGAGATTAGGGAGCTGCTGTGCTTCGTGCTGTTGAAATAAAAAATGTTGCTCTTGCCCCAGGAAATGCTCAGACAAAACCAAGGGAAGAAGGACTGGCAAAAGAACAGGAGAATTAGCAGGAGAACATGCACCAGCATAAAATGCAGCTGCATCCAGGGAAGAGAAGACTTACTTCTCTCTGTGATGAGGAGACTGTGTGTCTGTCCTAGCCAGCCAGCCTGGGAGGGTGGACAGGATTCTGGCTCTGTGGCTGCCCCTCTGACCTCCCCTGTGACCAGCAATCTCATCAGACCAAGCTAAAGAGTGAAGCAGAAGAGTGTCTTCAAAGTAAGGAATAACTTGCATTTGTTGGAACAGAAAGACTTTCATGGAGAAATAGCTTCCTTCCAAGAAGGAAGCCAAAACAGCCATACATTGGTCAGACTGATAAGCTGAAGAAATTACATTTACAGAGTAATTTAGAAAAACGTACTTGTGATTCAATTTGTCTAGAAAAATAAAGAATGTTTCCATAGATAAAATCTAAGTAATTCTAAACCTCTGTAGGAGTTTCAGTTGCATGGAGCATCAGGAAATTCAGCATCTTTTCTGTTTGTTATAACTAAAACCCAGAAAAAAGACATAGACACATTCTATAGGTAATAATTAACTAAAACCCAGAAAAAAGACAAAGACACATTCTATAGGAGAGCCAACTGAAAAAATTCCATTTGGAGCCTTAGTAACAAATATGAGCTCCAGGTCATGATAGAAAAAAAATAAATAAATAAAAGAGAAGCAAAGGGGCAAGATTGTGTGGGGAGTAAACTGGAAATTCGTGATCAGCTTAAGATGATAGATCACCATGAGTGAGCAAAACTCAAAGTCACTGCATGAAGTTTCAGTTTTGGACAAAAAGAAACAAGTCCAAAGTAGACTTGCGAGTCATTGTCAGAGTATGGATGCTTGAGTTTGGATATGCAGCTAAGGTTGCCAAGAGAAAGGTAGGGGAGCAGAATTGAAGAGAGTAAGAATTTTTAATTGTGAAGCCAACATAAAATTGTAGGGTAGGGAGGTGATGAGGAGCCTGGAGTCAACCAGAGCAGCATCAATAGAAGATTGAGACCTGGGTGCTCAGAAGAACAGAATTTATTCTAAAAGCAAGGAACAATGGGAGAAGAATTTAAGCTGCTGTTAATAGCAACATAGCATTTAACAAGAATACCAATGGTACCCTGAGCTATCCCAACTGTTTCTGTTGGGTTGGATTATCTTAAGAGAGAACCTGCCAAAAAAGCTTAAAAGAGCCCTGCTACCTTTGGCACCTACCCCAAATCAGGCCTGTACTTTAACCCTGTGTCTCACTGATACTGAGAGCTCCTGTCCTTGAAATGTTAAACTCATTATCTGGGAAGTGTGGACAGTCTTGTGTATCACAGAGTCAGGAAGAAATTTGACATCAGTATGTCACAGGGAGGGGGGGAAAAAACCAACTCCTGAGAAATGTTGAGAGTGTGTGTATTTTTGGCAGAGGATACAGCCAGACATGTCAGCTGATAGCATCCATAGAGCTGGAAGACTGAAAATGAACTGCAGTACAACAAACACAGACTTCACAACCGAAAGCAGCACACTGACATTTATATTAGCTCCATTTGACATGACCTGATGAGCTGGGCTTGGCTGGAGCAGAGCCTGTAGCAGCAGCCACCATCCACCCACTCCTGGTCCAGCCCTCCAGTCCCCCTGCCCTGTGCCTTCCTCACTCTCCTGGAAAAAAGGGATATCACACCCATGCTGGTGCTCTTTGCTGTGAGAAGGTCAGCTCCTGGGCCAGAGGCTTGGCTAATGGGTGGAGGCAGGGCTTGTACTGTGTTCTGGTTAAGGAGACCTTGTGGCAGACCATGGCCACCAGGGAACAATGGGAGGGCTTGACAAGCCCCATCTGGAGAAGAAACGTGGTGGGGTCAGCAGAGGTTCCCCTCCTCCAGGCCATTCTGCACTGACCAGAGTGACTCCTTTGACCTTGGTGGAGTTACCTGGATTTACCTAAGGACACAGCAGAGTCCAGCCCAAAAAATTCTGTCTGGCTGATGGCTTTGCGTACGAGAGAAAGGGAAGTTCGGACCTGCAGTCCCCAGGGCTACTTTGGGGGCTGACTGTCAAGGTGTGTTTTTTATTGTGTGTACTGCTTGTCTGATGATAGGAACTAAATTGAGAAGAGGCTCATTTCTCACAGGCCACTGAGCAACCAGAATGTGCTAACTGTCATACGTAGGAAGCACTCAGGTGTCGGGATTGTCAAGAGAGAAAGTGCAGTGCTTTTTATTAACTGCAAGAGCAATCAGCTCTGTCTGGGTCTGCTCAGTCTTGTGGAAACACATAGTTCACACTGGGCTATGCTCAGAGGCTTAACACAGGTATCAACACTGTGCCTGCGGTAATAACTTCACATCAGAGCTGTTGCATTACAGACTGGTGCATAGTCACAACTGTACTGGTGGTGCTTTGGTAGTCTGATCCCTCAAAGGCATTTGCTAAGCCTGAATAGGCTGAAAATTGCACGGCTCGATTGCATATTTAAAATGGATTTTGTCTTGCCCTCTTAGGTCTTGTGTGGTGTGTGCAGAGGATGTGTGCACCCCTCAGCCTGGCGTGGTGCCCTGCTCAGAGGCTGCCTGTGCTGCTTCATCCTCAGCAAATGCAGCTGTTTCCAGGGCTTTGGAACAGAGCAATACAGCCAGACAGGGTGATGCATGGCAGAGGGACCCTAAAAAGAAAGAGGGTGATGAATATTCAAGGTCAGATGTGAAGGGGCTTTGAGCAACCTGGTCTAGTGTGAGATGTCCCTCTGCTCATTGTCTGTCTGCTCATGGACTAGGTGACCTTTAGCATCCCTTCCAACCCAAACTATTCCATGATTCTGTGAAGATGATATCAAGACACTTGTAATCTTTTTTTCCTCAAATTAAGTTCAGGTCCACTGAATCCTTCCCTGGAGGATATGAAAATACCCTCAAGATTTCGAGGGGAATTCAATCTGATCTTGATTTGAATTTGGCTAACTTGAATTGAACTAAAATTGGGTTA
This sequence comes from Thryothorus ludovicianus, assembly GCA_013397245.1. NCBI lineage: Eukaryota > Metazoa > Chordata > Aves > Passeriformes > Certhiidae > Thryothorus > Thryothorus ludovicianus. The sequence continues at coordinate 207,664 of VZTB01012392.1, read as the reverse complement.
GATTCAAACACAATTAAAAAAAATCAAATTACACTTTTGAAAAATGTTTCTAGCAACAATATCAGTGCCACTTAATGTTGGCAAAGGGGTCAGATGTGGTCCAGGTTTCATTTGGATCCTGACACTGTGTCAGTGATGGACTCTGTGAGAGGAGCTCAGGGACTTTCTTTTCTAAGTTGGGACATCTCCAAACATGACCCAAAGCCACGATCACAAGCAGATCCCAGCAGTATGCATAGGAAAGAGGTCAAATATCCCTCAAATCACTAAATTGCTTCCACACTGCCTAGACCTTATCAGAAACAGTATAAAAGGTTCAATCTCTGTCAAGGAGTCCCTACATCTGTAAGAGCTGCTACATCTCAGGAAGCTCCAGAGTTGGGGGAATCTCTAACCTGTTGCCTCAGCTGGGAGTTGTCTGCCTGAAGTGATGGGTCTATTACATTTCCCTAGCATAAAATCAGCTCACAATTAAATATATATGTGTGGGCAAAGTTCCAATCTGTTTACTTCCCCGCTACCCAAAGGGAGAGCCCTGAGAACAGCATTAAAGCAAGAGGCCAGCTGGGCCAACAGAAATGTTCACGGCTGGCTGCAGTGCAGCACTTAGTTGCAAACACAGAAAATAGCCCACTATATCAGAGAGAGGAAAATGAAATACATGGCAGTGCCTAGGCAGGTCCCTTTGCACATGGTCAGGGGTGCTCAGGGTCCCTCTCTGGGACCTCCAGGGTGTGATGCTGCCTTGTGGAGCTTGAGGAGATGCCCAGCTCCAGAGCCATGCACACAATCCCCTGGGTTTGTGGGGTGGGCTGCATGTTCTGGGGACAAGAGAAGTGACACATCCTGTCAGCAGAGCAGGGTCAGTCAGCTGCACAGCAGCCTGTGCCCTCAGCAGGTGCTTCAATGTCAAAGGTATTAAAGCTGGTTATTTTCAGCGCTGTGCCAAGTGCCGTGCAGGCTTGTTCCTCCCCTACCCCCATTCTAATTAAATTTATAGGCAGCAACTACGAGCTGGGCTAAGAGTGGAGCTGTCAAGTCAAGAGAGAAGCACCAGCACTGCAAAACCCTCCAGCTGGAAAGACAGAGTTTCTGATGGTTGCTGTATTTTCTGGAAATTATCTCTCCAGTCTCATCTCTCATGTATTTCCCCATATATCTCATCTCTCTGTCTCTCACTCACTCAGGTGCACACACACACACAGAGGCACGTGCCCACTCTCTGAATTATGTGCTATTTCCACAATTTGGTGGATTACCCCTGTCTTTACAGGAATATATACAATATAGCTGAGGGCTCTATCCTTCTGCCAGATACATCAGCATAAGGCAGGCTGTTCCAGCAGTGAAAATGCCTCATTTAACCCTAGATACAGGCAATTCTGATTTTCAGTGGAGCTGGTGGGAACAGCAGGTTTGCAGCTCTCAACTGATGGTCCTGTGACTGCGTGGTGCAAAGTTGTCCCGGAGTTTGCACCTCATCCACCACCATAAGACTTGTTAGAACAGTGCTATGGGCATGTCCTGGGTAAACTGGGGCAATCTTGGTCACTGTTCCAAGATTAATTTCTCCAGCAAGGCAAAAAACTGAGATCTTCACATGGTTTGCAGTGAACATTTCTTACAGCTTTCACCTTTACGTAAGACCATCCCTGCAGGCCTCAGCATCTCAGAGGAACTCTTTGATTTTGCCTGAGCAGTGCCTCCAGAGACAACAGCACCTTAAGGAATAAGGCAGCCCCAGGACCTACAGATGTCCTTTTTCCCCCTCTTGAATTGTTCTGCAGGGGTTCCCCTGACCTAGGCTGGGGGAGGTGATAAGATTGCAGCCAGCAGCAAAATGGCAGCATGCCAAGCAAATATATTTTCTGCAATCCTTCAGAGGGTCATGTTACTTCAAACTACAGTGTGTTCTTACCTGCACACATGTGGCTGGTCCCACTGTGGCACAGCAGAATGCTCATCCAGGTCATTTCTCTCTGGCCACATTGGAGGAGGACAACCATTCCAATAAAGCTATCTCATCCAGAGGTTGCTCACAAAATCACCAGGGAAGATTGCTTGGTGGAGGGTTTCAGTGTGCTGTTGCACACATTGCAGCTGGCTTTGAAGCAACTTAAACAAATTGGAGGATGATGTGATTCTGATTTCTGCATCTTCTGCATCTTCTGTTGCCTTGCAAAGCCCAAACTTGATTCCTGGAGTTTTTCAGAAGAAAAACTCCCTCAACCATTCTACTACCACTGCAATTCTTAAGATAGTTTTCCAAAATTGAAAAGAAAAATCAGACAAAGATGAGGTGAAGGATACATAAGGGATTGAAGGATAAAAAATTTTTTTTTTTGGTAGAGCAGGGAACCTGCAAGAGAAGCTGAATGCCCACAAAGAAAGGAGGCTCAGAAAGATGGAGTTCTTTCAAAGTTAGGTTTTCCCTGTTACTATTTGCTAGTTTTGTCAAATCATATAAGAACAAACTAAAATAAACTATCCCAAACTTCATGGCTGGCAATGTTAAAAAACCTTTCTCTAGGTGCTGGTGGTGGGTGACAGAATGAGGTACATGTGATGCCTTGGTACCATCTCTAAGTAAAATCTAAAGAGTGAGGATTGGGTGCAGTTTAGGTCTCCTCACAATTGGCTTAAGTTTTAAGATGTTTTGAGATGTAACCTGGAAAACTTGTCACCCATTTCTTGCCCACAGAGAGAATAATTAACGTTGTAAAATGCAGCAGGTGACTGTGTACCCCTTTCTTGATGTCAGGGGCCCATTTAAAGGTCAATGATTGAAATGCTCTGCTGGTGTCAGCTGAGCCTTTGTATCTCACCCTAGGATTTTACTCACCAAGGACTCTTTAAGACCATGCACATTCATTAATTTAAAAGAAGGTATAATTACCCATCCAAGCTCATCATCTTCCATTTCCTCCCAACCTTGCTCAGCTAAGTAGGTGGCAATGAGTGCATTTGCTAACTGGTGATTACCAAATTATTAAACTTCATCAGCATAACTTTTAGGGGAAAAACTAAACTTAATAATGTGTTGATCTTTTACTTCAACATGAGGAAATCTTATATTAACTTAACTTGGCCAATTTATTACGGTTGGAGAGGAGAAAGAGAGAGAGCTTGTATTCCTTTGAACTCATACTGCAACAGAGGCAAACAAATGGGAAAATTTCTGAATATACTTGTATTTTAAAATCCATATTAATTATATATCCATTTATTCTTTGTAAAGGCAAGGGTTGCAGCCTGGTTGGGGGAGGGAATAGGAGGTCATGTATAAATTGTCTCCCAAGGACCTCACTGAAATTTCCATAGCATTCGCCATATGACACTGATGTGTGAAAATTGACACGAAGATTTGAAAATTGGGACCGAGGGAGACCAAGCATAAAATAACTTCAATTTTGCGCTCTCTCTGTCTCTCAGAGGAATAGTGCAGTGGACTGACCAACACAACACAAACAAGTGAAGGGGAGAGAAAAAAAATATTCAGGGAGAAGGATAGTAGTTATTAAAGAGAAAACACACTCCTCACTCACAGAGAGAAAGGATGATCAATGGATTTAGTCACAGAGAAATTCAAGCAGAAAATTGCTGCTGTTTTTTATCTGAGAGGCAGGAAGTTTAACCAAACCAGAATCCTCTCAACTCACACCCAAGGCAAACAGTGAAGAAAACCACTGTGTTTTGGAACAGTGGGAGAACTGTGTTTGTGTGTGTATGTGTAAAGTTTTGATTGTGATTTTACAAGTGCTATGATGCCAAATAAACTGTAAGGTAGAATCCTCACCTCCAGAAAAGAGCTACATTTTATTCTATCTCTATTCTTTCACACTTTCTATGATTTTGAATGTGGTTTTCCAAAACTAAGTTTTGGTATTTTGGAGCCTCCTGCTAACACCTGTGTACACCAAACCCAGCTTTAGGACTGGTTCCTTATTGCCTTCCAATAAACAGATCACTTTGCAAAGGCAAAAGGTTCCAAAACATCACTGGCCTATGGAAATAACACCAAAGTTCCTCTCCTGAATTATAACTGCTGTTCAGGAAATAGATATCCATAATTTTCAAAGCACTGAATAGCTCACATCTTTGGGTTATTGGTCAAAATGTCAACAGGTGAGAAACTCACTTTGGGCTCTCAGCAGGACCATCCAGATCTGCTGTGTTGCACTGCAGACCTGCCCTACCTGCAAAACCATGGGTGTTTTGCAAAACTAAAATTGCCATGAACTTGGTCTTAAAATTCCACATCTGAACTTCTCTACTTTGTAGAGACGCTCAGCACTCACCATTATCCCAAGCATTGGAGAAGAGTCCTGTTGCTGCTGCTGCTATTTCCCTTTTGGGTCACAAGTTGTTTGCTGGTCCCTGTAATTCCAAAGACACCTGCAAGGCAGAAATTGCAAGTCTGTACATTTCTGCATCATACATGGATAGAGATAGAGATGAGACAGGCATGTAGACCATGCCTTTGGCTTTAAAATGACCCATTCTCTTGCTTGCTGCTGCAAGTCCTGAGGTCATTCTCGGGCTGAGAAGATGCACTGTGCAGTCTTGAACACTCAGCCATCTCCCCCCCAGCCTATTTTTCTCGGGATTACTTACTTTATTTTATTTAGCTTTGTGGCACATAAGGTTCCTTGTGCTCGCTGATATGATGATCTACAAGAGCGGCGTTCACATGCTATGGATCTCATTTATTACGAAGTGAAGTATATAATAATGAAAAATAGCTACAGCTATTCCTCCCCTCTCCAGGGTATCTCAGCACCCTTATGGATGACCGCACACACAGGCAGCTCCATAGAAACAAATGGAGGGGAAATGGCAGCACACGGCTCCGAGCTGGAGGACTGAGTGCCTTTGGTCTGGAGCACGCTTGATCCATAGCTCCTGCTGAAGGCACATTACTGAGGGCACTGAAAAAAATATATATTTTTTGCAACAGCGTGCCGAGATGTGGAGCAGATTGGCCTTGTAGGAACTGGGGAGCTGGCAGAGAGGAGAATTCTCTATTACAGCGGCCCGTAGGAAGCATTTGTCAATAAACACCTTGAGGATTTTCTATAGAGTCCAAAGCAAAATGCCCCACGATTCACAGTCAAACACAAGAGCTGCCCATCATTGACTCTTAATGCTCTACTGAGCATGAAAACAACAGCATGGAAACAATATGAAAAGGCCTTGCAGGTAATTTCACAGGGTAACAAGAAATGCCAGGCTTATTGTAATTACTGGCACTGGTGACAACGGAGTTAGTTTCATTTAAATGCTGGGACCTTTAGGGCAGCTTCTGTGCTTCACACACTGCCTGGATTTTATAAATTTTGTGCTTTGACTCATCTGATGTAGTTACATAAAATTAGGTGATTTGAGTTGCACTCAAGATGTGCTTTTGAACTTCTTTCCACTACTAGGAAAACTAGGATGTTACATTTAAATAAATTTAAAAAAAGAAATTGGAAATTTACTTGATGATCACCTGATTCCAGCATCTGAAGCTTTAAGGAAAATAATGAGAAAACTACAAGAATTCACAATTCTAGAACAATAACAAGGATGATAATATTAATAACAGTTCATTATCATGTAAATAGAAAATAGAATGTAAGGACACAGTATCTAATGATTTCATTACTTTCTTTTACAGCCTGTTGCAATACACTGGCCATAAGGCAGTATTGACTTGAACTATAGTTCTATAATGTGTCTGTCTTTTATTTAAATACTTACATCTTTTTGTACTGTGCCTGAATATGGCAAGGTTGATGCCATCTCCCTTTTAATGAACTCACATCATTATGTTACTTCCAATTTGCAAAATTGTGTGATCAGAATATGGCTCAATACTTCTATTAGCACTTTTAAATCACTCAGGAAATCATTCTAACAATTATTCTTCACTCTAACAATAAAACTAATACTTACAATGTGTCTGCTTCCTGAGTTTTATTTCAAATACTCTTTAAAGGGCCTGAATTTCTCACCTTTGGAACTCTCTTAGTTTGTATGAACTCTTCGATAAAGACCCACTCATTCCAATACAAAGGTGATTTAAAAAAGATTTTCTTTACTTATTTATGCATAATCACAGTACAGATTTCATCTTTTTAGAATGTATGTATAAAACACTCCTGGCTGGTTTCACGCACTTGCGAGATAGTCATCTCCCTGTGAAGTTTGAGATGAAATATTCAAATAAGAAGAAAATAAAAAGGATAACACCCATCTTAAGAAGGTCTTCAGAAGCCTGCTGGGCAGAGTTTGAGGAGGAAAGATAGGGACGATATACTGCCATTTTTGAGAAGGGATGGAAGAATCACCTCAATTACTACCGTGGAGAAATGTTTTCAAGGTTACTTTTAACTTTAGAGCAATAGTAGCAAATACTTTGCAAGCTGTCCTGAAGATTTTAACTAGAAAAGTGATATTCACAGAAGCAAAAAAGACAGTTATAGGCCATTGGGTGCAGTGTAATTGGCACTCGGCCCCAGCACAGAGGTTGGAAGCTCTCTCTGAGTTTGACACAGGGCATATATTGAAGTTGGAGGCAGTTTAGTGAAAGCTCATTTTCTTGGACTATATAGTTCTGTCAAAATGCAAGCGCTTCACAAACAGCTTCAGAAATAAAGACGGGAGAATAAAGTTCCCACAATTCTGAAATGTCCACTTTTAACATTTTAGAAATAGAGTTTGAGGTTTGTGCTTCGTTTTTATATATGTGCATTTTAAATAGTTTAATATCTATATACGTGAAATCCCCACAGTTTTAAATATACAAATATATAGTTTGATATATCTGGTTTATATATATGTATGTGCAAATATTTTCAGGTCTATAAATATCTTTATAATATCTATATAAACACTTTTTCCTTTATTGGAATTTTGGAATTAGAATTTTCCATTTGGAACATTTCCTTTATAACAAAATTATTTTAGAAGTTGAAAAGCAAAATAAAACACTGTTTGTAAAATGGATAATCTAAAATTTCAAACATATCAGAAGGGAAAGGAGATTAACCTCAAATTATTTTTGTAAGTGTTAATCTGCCATGGATTAATCAGACTTTTCCATTTGGAAGCAGAAAGTGAAAGAAGAAACTATCTGACTAATCTTATGGTAGATGCCATGGGTAAAATCAACTAAGTGTAGAGAAGAAACAGCCATTCTTGGTTTGTAGGCATCACATTTTTTTACAGACAGACAAGGCTTCTTAAGGACATTCTTGATATCTTAATACCTCAATCTTGTTCAGTGTCATTTCTGAATGAGACCATTGTTGAGGCAACAGTGAGTTGCATAGCTCCATCAACCTTCTTTAATTTGCTTGGAGATTATGGGAAAACCTCTATAAATCAGTTTTACGACCTCATGAAAAACTTACAGTTGTATGGCATCACTTGCATGAATTATGAGATAGCCACAAAAAGGACCAAAGATGTCAAGGACACCAAAGTGAAGCTTTATGTACCCTGGGACATGGCAGCACATGTCACAAATCTACACTTGGTAGAAATACCAAAGGCAGACATGGAAGCTAAAATTCTCTGTGTCTCCTAAGCATGAAACAAGACTTGGAAAACTGGGAAGGAATTGTTAAAATAATCTTGATGAGAGTCATTAGTCTGAAGATGTAACAATTTAATTCTTCATTAGCATTTAAAAAAAAAAAAAAGAAAAAGCAGAATGTGCACAGAAAAATATACTTAATGAGAAAAGAATGCAGGTCAAATGCTCCTTTTCTTATTCAAATAAAAAGTTTACATAATGTCTTTTTTTAGAGACTTTATACAGTCTGAATACACTGCAGCTGTAGCCACATATTCAGCATGTTCACAAAATAGACCTCCAGTTGCTCATTCCTGGAGTTCCTTCTGCTTTAACATTACATCTCAGTGTTTTTCTCATATTTGTCAAAACCTAATCCAATCATCACTGAACTTTATGTTATTTCATGGTACTGTAAACCTAAAGCAAAGCCTGAATTTTGCAAATTGAGTTGAAAGCCTCAGAGACCAGCACCTGGAGGTCAGGCTCTTTGTAATGTTAAAAGCAGAGACAGTCATACATACCCTGACTATTAGTTAGGTGCTTCCATCAACACTAAAACATTTCATAATATCAAACTGATTTTGACACTGCTCCTTTTTGGAAGATTCTGACTGTGCTAAAGAACCCGTGCCAACTTTTTGAGGGGGACACAACAATATTTGACTTTACATTTTAATTTTTTATCATATAATAGAGAATTATTTTTTAAAAAAATTAACCCAAGTAAAATATTCTGCTTTTGTCAAAACATTTCTTTCTTTTATTGATGCCAAATAAATCTTATGATGTTTCCTGGCATGAGTACCGAATGTTTCCATTGTCACTCCATCCAGAAGGAGCCAGGCTCCCAAATCTCATCCTCCCTGTGTTAAATGAAATGTTTATCCTCCACTAAGTACTGATCAGCCTAAACATAACCCTGCTGAGATTTGCCAGGATAGAGGAGGCAGAAGGTCTGGGGTGTTCAGCCAGAGTGAGAGGACATCAGCCAGAGTGAGCCTTGGCCAGGCTGATGTCCTCTCACCTTCTCTGTGTCCCTGCAGCCTTGTGCTCAGGGAGGGGACACAAATGCAGCTCTGTAGCACCCATGGAGGGGGGATATTGCTGATGCTGAGTTGGCTGTGTTACACCAGTGCCCTGAAGGTGGCTCTGACACTATCTGCTCTCCCCCTGTTTAATTCCCACCTTCACCCCTTTCTGTCCTCACTCCATGTTTCCCCAGGACTGCTCTTATAACCTCAGAGTCAAGCAAACTTTCAGGCCAGGAGAGAAGCACACACTGAATACAAGATCTCTGTGCCAGTGTTGTAAACTAAATGGTCCCATTTTCTATTTTAACAGGACTCAGTATCTCTCTTTGGAACAGAGAGATGAGATGGAGAGATAGACTTTGCCTTCCTCCCGTCCCCTGGCCTTCCCTGCTTGATGTTCCTACTAATTCTCTCACTCAGGCCCTGCTGTTTGAGTCTCATCTCTCTTTTTTCCCCTCTGCCATTATTTCGGGTGGTTACTCATCCCATTTGACTCCCCCCAGGGTGTCACCAGGCTGCTGCCAAAAGCTCTTCTGTTTCCTCTCCTGTTGTGTTCACTCTTTCTCTTTTTTTAACTTTTAATCTCAGCCCTCAGTGAGGTGTGCTGAACAGTCATGATGAAGCATTCAGGATGTTAGAAGGTAAACTGCTGGAAGGTTAGCAAGAGCAGAAACCAATAAAGCACAAGGAGGAAGTCTGATATGTACGAACAAAGCAATTGGTAATGATGTGAAATAGTTGGGTCAAACAAGGGCTGTGCACAAATGAAAAGATTCACCTCCAAACACCTGAAAAGTTTACCTAACCTGCTTCTTCTTGACAGGAGTTGGTCTGTTGCTGTGAACCATTGCTAACAGCTTTATACCCTGCTTTATTTGCACATCTCAACACCCACATGAGTGTCTGGCCATCAGCAGCAGGGTGGATTCTTTCTTTAAAAGAAACTCCTTAAATCCTATAAGCCTCCTGATTCCTTTTCTTTTCTATTCATTGCTGCTTATTACCTGAAAGGTGTGATTTCAGGCTAAGTTTTCAATCCCCTCTCTTAGCACCAGAAAAGCCATTGAATTCAAAGGGGTGGCCTCTGATGTATGGGATTATTCAGTGTAAAGGTGGCCTTGTCGAGCTCCTACTTAGTCAGAGAGCAATCAGATACTACAGCTCCTACTAGAGAGGGCAAAATTCCCAATTTGCCAGTCAGGAGAGGTTTGCTTACAAGTGGAAGATGCCTTCTTCAGATGGATTTCATGTCTAAATTCCCCAGAATGACCCAGGAAAAGGTGAGGGGGGGGAAACAAACAAACAAACAAACAAACAAACAAAAACCAAGAGGGAAAGGAAAAAGAGAAGAATCAACTGTCAGTTCAGATTAACCCATTTTCACGAAAAAGCAAGGTTTTTTAAAATAGATAGTGAAAACCAATAGCAATAGGAGACATTTTGGGCACAGCATTTTCAAACTGTCTCCTCTCTTTCCTCCCTTCTGAGGGGCCAGCAGTGCAAGAGGGGAATGTATTTTTCCTTCTTTTACACTTGCAAGCCAAGGCCCTTTTCTGGCTTTGCTCTTGGTCCAGCTCAGGGGAAATATTTTAATGAAATTTCCTCAGAAAGTAAAGAAGTCCCTGTTGGTCCCTGCTGTCTCTGTCGTTGCTGACCTCCTCTGAGGAAATGTTCTGGCATTTCCACAATGGCTGAGGTACACTGACCTGAAGGGAACAAAATTCCGAGAGCCTGGCTCAGATGGCAAATTGGACAGGACTTCTCCCTTCTCTGGGAAGGCAGCCAGCCTTCCAGCTGCAGCCTGGGCCACCTCAGAACAGACCTGGAGGGCACTTTCCTAGACCTCAATGAGAGCAGCCTTTATTAAAAGGAGAATTACAATATTAATAGGAAAATTATTTTGCTGCTAATGACAAAGAACTCAGTTTCTTCATACTTGGACACAGTTATATTCCCAACTATGCCAATCTCAATATTATCTCAGATGGATACTCGTTCCCAGGAGGCCCTTAGGGGAGTGACCTTATGTCCCTCTACCTTTGATAAACCACTGCCTGCATGCATATAAATCAATTAACACCATCAGCTTATGCTAATTTAGAATTTAGATGGCATGCTGGAAATAAACAGGGGTGTTTATGGCTGTCTGGAAAGAGACTACAATAACAATCTTCCTTCTTCCCCAACGTACACACACAAATACTCCCACACTCACTGCACACACACATCAGGATCCAGCAAAACCCTGACTTCAAGGACCCTTCATTCAGCTGCTGGTGCTCTCTCTGTTTTCTAGGGCAATCTGGACAAGCAGAATAGCCAAAATAACACCGTGCAACATATAAACATCCCTTGTCAGCCATTTGCTTTCTGGTTTGCTGCTGTGTCATTCCCATTCCTGCTTTTGTTGTTGTTCTGGTATTGCTTTCTTTAATTTAGGGTACTCTGAGGGATGTGATGTTACCAGACTGGGAAGAAAAAAGACATTTAGAAGTGAAAAAAAAATTACTCTATTCATGAATACAGCTTCTATTTTATCATAGCCTGACTATCCACAAGAAACAGCACATCACAGCTTCCCCCCACCCCACCACAGAGCATGACTTACTGGTATTAATGGTCAAGAGCCATGCCTGAAGCGTTGGGTCCAGACAACAGCAGCTGGAAACACATCCAGGAAGGAGACGGAGCCTCAAGACACAGAGGATGATCAAAGGAGCCCCAGCAGCCTTTGTGATCAGACCAAATGACAATTTCCCTCTTCATCTCTCCCCTGGCAGTCAGGTGAATGGTTCATAGATGGTGGCCAAGCCACAGAAAGCAGACACCCAAAGAGCTTTAAGGCTCTCCAAACTCATCAGCAAAAGCTCCTTGTGCTTCCTTCTGGAGGACTTTTCCCTGCCCGGGCTCTGTCTGTGTCTGGACAGTGAGTGGAGTATGAGGGTGCTATTTGTAGAGCAAACACATCAGTATATGACATGTTTTAGTGCAAGACATGCAGAACTGTGTGCTGAGAATCTATTCTCTGCCATTGACATATCTCCATGATAAACATATTCATGAACTAGGGGTAATTTTTATCTCTGATTAAAGCTGTAAGCAGGCTCTACTCTTTCTCAGTTGACAGCTCTGGGCAAGGAATGGATATGGCAGAATTGTCTAAAATGCAAGTCAAGTTAATTTCCTTGGATCCTGCAGTTCTCATCAACATGGGCATTTTCTGACGATGTGATGTACTTACCAGCAGTGCCCAGCCTTCTATGCCAAGGCAAAGAAAAACAGAGGACATATGCTGAAAAATTTGTAACATGGTCCCCTAATCAAGTGCTGGCTCCATCCTGTATCCTGTTATAAATTGTAATCTACATTGTGTCTACTGTACACATGTCATTATTCTTTCCTCCACTCTGGCTGATTGCATTTAAATACTTTTTTAAAGTCGTTATTGGTTCTCCTATTATTTATATGTTGCTTGGTTTGGTGGTTATCTCCTTTTCTTTTTAGCAGAGAGACCCAAGGTTACTTTTATTCCTCATATCCAACGAGCCAATTAATTTCCAGCATCCCCCAATGCCATCCCAATAAATAGAGGCTGCTGTAGCCATATTTCCTTCCACAGGGAGACCAGGATGTTGAGCCAGTTCTGAATCCAGTCTTAGCTCTACTCCATGGTTGAGATATTCAGAGGATGGTCTCAGCTGAAACCCTGCCTGCTCACCTGATTACTGTGTGCTGCTTCCCTCATTGCTTTTCTATTACATTCAGAGTATCTGTGTGTGACTTTCACTTTCAGCCCAAAGGGACCCCATTTCTGAGCAGTATTACAACAACAATATCCATGGTTGGAGAGGGAAAGTTGAGGGGCGTTTTTATTTTTGGTGGGTTTTTAGTTATTTTCAATATGTTTGCCATAGACTGTTATTCTTTTCCTTCGTGTAGAATCCTTTCTTCCTCCTTATAAATCCTACAAAGCATCCTTAAAATTATTCATCTTTGATTTAAAACTGCTGGGGGGCTAAACTGACCCCTGTGCAGTCTGGAGTGAGGAATTAAACCACCACAACAGCTTTCGTGGGAACAGGTGTCCTAAAAAGAGAGATTGGCACAGGCACACCCTGGACACAGCCCCTCTATAAATAACAGAACTCTAACCCTCTTAAATATCCTCAGTAATTCTCCCTAAGAGTTTTAGGGAGACATCATATTCCTTTAAAACTGGGCAGTCCAGCAGCTTCCTTGCTGCTCGGGGGCAGAGGAGCAGTGCCAGTGTCAGGCACACACAGACAAGTGGTTTTTTTAGGGTGGCAAAGTGATGGAGAAGCAGCATTTATGGTGGTCTCTGCCCTCATACCTCTCTGTGCTCCATGCCTTGTCCTGTTTTTGCCAAACTGCCACCTTTCAGAGTGGGGGAAGGTGGGACTGTGCAGGTGGTTGCTCTCCCCAGGACAGGCAGGGTGATGTGACTGGAAGTTGGCCGAGCCCCGGCGCTGCTTTACGCCATCCCAGCTGGTGGCACTACATCATCCCTGCAGGGCCAGGCAGGTGCCTTGACGCTGGCAGAGGGGGAGGGAAGGGATCAAGCACGAGTCAAGGTCAGCAACACGAGCAGCCATGCAAGGGGGAAATGCATCACGGGCAGCGGGGAGCCGGCTCCACGCTGAGCCCAGGAGCAGCTCGGAGAGGATGCTGTGAATGTGGGACTACCCAGCTACAGATACAAAACTGGGTTTTTCTCTCCTTGAGAAACAGGGAGAAAGCAAGGCATCCTTCAGGCAGCAAGGTGCTGTTGGGATCAGACTTGTAGAGGGGAACGTGCTAAAGTGGAAGGCAAAGAGGTCTGACATGGGCAAAAAAAAAAGCGAAGGACAAAGTGCGAAATCTTGCTGGCCAATGGAAAGAAAAGCCTGTGTTTGTGAATCTAATAGGCGTGTGACACACACATGGTGGTAGTGGTTGAGCCTTCCCATCTGGCACTACTGATTAATCAAGTGCCTCTAAACCGAGGAAACCTCCGAAAATATCCATCGACAAGAGCTGAGAGTGTGAGAGAAAGTAAGACAACTCCAACTGTGTCGGCAGAGGCTGTGCTTGATGCTAACAGGTGGTGACGAACATTGCGTGATTTAGAGCTCAGAGGGGAATAGGAATCTGAAAGATCAAGTATCATTCCAAAACACTGACAGACTTTGGGATCTGAACCTTCAGGCTTGAGGTCTTCCAGGACAGAGCAGAATATGAATATAGGGAGAAAAAAATGGAGAAATCGTCTGCAGTTAATCATTTCTGGCCTTCAGGAACTTTTCATTATAAATAGGTATAAAAGAAATTATTAGCTCACCTAATATGCCAACATTCTTGAGAATGCAGGACAATACAAAGTCTGCTTTTGTTCAGATCTTAGACCCATGTTCAGACCCCACTCCTTGCTATCAGTAGTTCCTTGCCTCCTTTACACATTAAGTTGCAGTGACACCCATACCCACACCCTATATAAATGTTGATTGGCAAGATGAAGAATTGCAAAAATAGGACCTACAAGTGATTTATGAATGCAATTCTGTGGCTCCTGTTTATAAACAGACTGGTTTGTACACATCATTCCTGCAAAGATATACACAGGTCTCAGGTGCACACAGCAAGAAATCTGCAAGGCACCAAGGAAGTGAAGGAGGAGAGTGGGAGTAGATGAAAGAGAAGCTCTGGAGAAGAGAAAATTCATTTCCCTGAAGCTGCAGGACTGAAATTCAGCATTGGAAGGAACTCACTGGCCTGGCAAGCCTGGATGCTGCCACAGGAAAGAACTTTGGGACTGCCTTAGAACTGTCCCCAATATCCTTAGCAGTTATACACCCTGTTCCCCTGAAGAGCAGAACTACCTAGAAAAGAGTTCATCCCTCTTACATCCAGTATTAAGCAGTAACATTAACCAGCCAAAGCTTTGCTATTGAATCCAAATAAAATATGATCAGAATTTGGGTTGATGAAGATCTGGTGGGGGAACTGCACAGAGCAGAGAAAAATTCATTTTCTTTATCCATTCTGTCAGAACGAAACCTATGAAAAGAGGACGGTGCAGCTTTAATAATAAAAAAAAAAAAAGAAAGAAGGAAAAAAAGGAAAAAAGAAAGAAAGGTGCCTCAGTTGTCTCGGCAGCTGATCAACAAAGGAGCAGTCGTGAGCTGTAACCTCTTGGAGCTGCAGTCTGGAACATGACACATGTCAGGCTATGATAAATGGTGCGGAGTGTGTGCAATTTCAAGCGCAATGCCCTTGAGATGCTCAGGACCCCGATCGCAAATGTTATTGTTAAATTAAACCTTAAAGGAAGGATTGGGAAGGGGAGGGGTGGGTTTGTGCGTGTGTGTGTATGTGTGTGTGTGTGTATTTATTTATATATATATATATGGATATATGAAATGCACAGAAGAGAAGGGGAAAATGGCAAGGTGAGGAGAGAAAAACTTTATATTTCTTTTAATTGAATTGTGCATCTTCTAGGTCTGATTGAGCTATGGGAGAACTTCAGGCGGGTTTTTCTATCCTAGAGGCATTTTATTACTTTTGCTCCATCACAATTTGATAGCTAGAGATCAGCTAAAGTAGGCAGGTGCAAGATTGGAAAACAGGTAAATAAATAAATAAACACATGCCACAGATGTACAGTTTCTCTAGCTCAAGTGTTCTGTGTCCAGGTACCTTCGAATCCAAATGTGAAGTTTCAGAAAGTACTGAGTGCTGATTTTTGGGAGCTGCTGGTCTCTGAGGGCTTGTTTGTTAGTTGGGTTGTTGTCTGATGGTGTGTGTTTGTTCTTTCTGAGACAAATACTCAGTCTTAAAAGCTGCTCTGAGAAAAAGGTGACGTTTACATCCACATCCCACTGTGAGGAGAGCAGGGACTGAATTTTGCAAGTCCTCTGGGCAGATTTCATCCCCAGCCTGCAAGCATGGCCCCAATGTGCAGCTCATTGCTTCTCTGGTGTCAGCATCCTTTTCCCTGTGGTTTTGGAATGGGAATGGGGACAGATGCAGTGAACAGTGTTTTAGACAAGCAATTGCAGTAGAGTGAATGGTCAAGGGGTGTGGAACAATGAGTAAGAAACAAAGCAACCTCTCCCACCTGCTGAATAACCTTTTGCCAGGAGAGGTGGCAGGGAGAGCTCCACAAGCCTTGCCCTCTGAATTTTGCATCACGTGGGTGCTGTGAAGAGCAGGGACTGGATCTCCTGGGCTCCCATCTCTGCAGCTTCCAGGTGCTTCCATGCTCCCTCTGAAAAGGTGAGAACCAACATGCTCCTACCTTGAGCTTGTCTCTGGTCACTCTGGACCTGGACTTGAATCTGTTCCTCTCTCCTCTTCCTTCTGCTGCCTATTTTACATCTTCCATCTTTCCCATGTGCAGAGGAGCCTCCAGTCTTAAACTCACACAGATTCCTCAGAAGTCCTCTCTTTACTTTCTCCCTTTCCACCCTCCCTCCCCCACCACATCCATGCTAAGTGCAATTAGTGTAGGCAGTGCAGGAAACACAGTGGAGAAAGGAGCTGTGCAAACGAGGGGGAGGACACGGAGTGGGTGAGGTACGGGGTGGGGGAGCTGGAAAGTGTTCAAGGGGAAATGCTTGCATGGTTCACATAATTGAAGGGAAAAAAGGAGCAATGAGCAGCATAAACCCTACACTGGAAAAGGAGATGGGAAAAGCCTTTAAATAATGATGGAAAGTAAATTCAAACAAACAGTAGAAAGTAACAAAGGACTAGTAGTGACTCATTTAGCAAGATATATTGTTTGTTCTAATTTTTACCAGGTACAAGACAAACCCACTTGTTGGGAACGACCAGCATAAGAGACCTCCATGACCAATTTAAAACACTTAAGACAGGGTAAACAGGAAGCAGAGATCTGGCTGCACCAGCAGTAATCCATCTGCTTATTGCTCCTGGTTGCCTCCATAGTGACTCATTGTCCATTAAAATCTTCAGAGTGTCATGACAGCATTAAAACCAAGGCTCAGATTTGGGAAATATATTCAAAGAACATATTAGATACCAAAGTACTAAGATTATTATTTTTAGACTCATCTTATGAACATCCTCCAGCTTGTTTTGTACTTTTTGGCTACTGTTGCCTAGCGTCCAGGGAAACTCAAGTCCTTTTTCAGTCCTTTGGAACATTTTCCCCATGTTTCTTGTTATTAAAGAAAATAAACATTGGACAAAAGTGGACTTTATTGTGTCTATAAATAATTCAATGCAGATGGATTCATGGAAATACCAGCAGGCAGATTTTCAGAGAGAAAGAAAGGGAATGGTCTAAGGTTAGATGGTGAGGAAACGGGAAGAGTGAAGCAGCAAGAAACTACAAGATGTGATGAGAAGAATAGACACAAACAAGAAGGTAACTAATAAAGGATAGCTGAACATAAAGATACTTTGGAAAGACAACTCAATCTCTTTAAAAAGTTTTTATCCTTTAGTTATGAGGTTCCTGCTACCAAGGAAAAGAAGGCATTTGCTATGTGTCATGGGAGGGTACCAGAGACTCACATTTAATCATCTTTCATACTGACATATTATCTCTCCTAACTTTTCCTTTTGGGGACAGGTGTCAGGTGATGATAATGTTGAGACGATTATTTAATGATGCATCCCTCCTTTATGACCTATCACAAGATTCTGTGGACTTAGAAGCCCATGTGGATGGATGCCTGAAAACCTGTTGATATTCAATGTTCTGTCTCATCCCAGAAGATCACCTCTTGCTTTACAACATGGAAGGTTATATGAAATGGACATTGAAAAAAAGCTTGGCCTGTAGTAGGAGGAGCTGGTGAAGAAATGAGTGGTGGGAAGGAATAAGGACATTTTTAGGAGGAACGGTGTTGCTCTGTTTGTTTGCAAACAGCCATTTCTAAACCACCAATTTTTGCTGATGTTGCACCAGAAAAGGCTTCCTTGAGGAGGATTGCTTCTGCCAGGCAAAGTGGAATAAAAGCTAGTTAAGAACTCAGCTGGAGTCATTGAAGCAAACATAAAGCAAAAACCCCGTGTGATAGGGGATCCCTCCCTGCACACTGCTTGGACAGGGGTTGTATTTTTGTGATGCATCTTGGCTTTTGTATCTGTGCATAACCAAAAGGCAATGGGTACTGAAGAGGAAGGCAGAAGAGCTGTAAACCAGGGCTGTGACAAGCACTGAACGTGTCTCTGCTCCCTAGGAGTGCTTTTGGGAAAGGTGCTGCAGCACTGAACTATCTGCTGCAAACACAGGGCATCAGGGGAGGGAGACAGGAAGGTTTCCAGGGAAGAGAACCACCCACCCACAGGCGGGAAGAAAGGTTTTTCTTCAGACATTACAGAAACAGAAGTAGAATCACAGGGAGAAATCTTCTTCTTGCCATTCTGCTGCTTTGCCACATGCTGGGGGAGCAGCACATTGTTCTCCAGCTGAACAATGCCCAGTTCCCACCACGTGCAAAGGGAAAAGAATGTGAGCTTTGCTTTGCTTTATTATCAACTTGTGCAGTGCAGAGATAACTGCACAGGCTGCTCGGTCCCCGAAAAGCAAAGATGAATTTTGATCAAAATTGGATTACAGGGCATTTCATTTCTACTTAAGAATGGTCCTGAATTGGTTTTCCATTTACTCAATATCCACAAAAATAACAAAATAAAAACTGTCAAGACAGAATAATGCTGCTGAAAAGGAAAAAATAAAGCTCAAAAATTTGCCGAAAAATAATTGGACTGAAAGAGCTCCAAGTCAGATTAGCATTAAATCTTCTTAAGAATGATGAAGGCTCTTGCAACCAAAGGCAAGTTATTTCATTAGGCTGATTCTGCATATTTAATTCTCAGTGTGCCAATTTAATGTAATATTTTTTGGTTATCAGGGACTGTTCTTTCTTGATATATAATAATGACATTGCATTTGGTTTAAAAGTAGAAGTCCACAATCAAGGCAATCACAGACTATTAAGTGCTCAGTCAAGTCCCAATCAAATTGTGTTCAAATGGGTTAAAGGGAGACAGTCAGAGCTGCCAATCCCAAAATACAGCCCGGCCCTTCAGCCCATCCTGTGGCCAAAGGAATAGTGCTCTCTTGACTTCAGCAGACTCTGTGATGGAAAATATTTCTGTCCAAAACAAAATTGGCCTGTAATCTGGGTAAGCTATTCAGAGCAAACAGTGGCAAATTTAGCCTTTTCTCCTGTTCTCAAATCATCCATGTACGGACTTTGTTGTTTTAATGCCTTTGCATGTATTTGTCTGACAAATACTAAATATAGAAATAGCTCAGCAGCCCTGGTGACATTGATTATATCTTGTATTATCTGTGGTAGATTGTGGTATATGACTGGTCCTTTGGGTTACACTGCAATTTAGCCATAGAGCAAATATGTTAAAATACCAGTGTAAAATGTACTAAATCAGATCCTCATGAATTTTAAAGCCTGGAGTCTGAAGCTCTTCCTCAATCTGTTTACCAAATCAGTGTGGCTGCTCTCAAATTAAAGTGCAGTGCCCCACAAGCAAGATCAGGCTTATGAGCCATCATAAACCCACTTTGCACTTGTAAATGGCAGCTGATTCAGCTGTAACCTGAAAGGAGCTTTTGGGACCAGAGTATTAAATATTTCCAAAAGTTTCTTACCATTGTCAACCCTCTAGATTCTTTCAAAATCATCCGGCATGCCAAGCTGTGGCTTCTGAGTTGAGTGAAGTATCCATCCTCCAGTAGGTACCTATTGACATGCAACAGCAACGTCCCCTTTGTTTTAAAATGTTTGTTTTATAACAACACACGTTTATAAATGTGTATGTGTTTGTGAAGGGATTGATTGAAAATAAGGTCGTAATACTGAAAAGAAGAAAATCCGAATTTTTGCCAAACAGTGTGGAAATGTTGCGTGTGAGAGTCAAAAATGGAGGCAAATTCTATTTAAAGGGTTGAAGGCTCAGTGTGATGGCACAGAGACCAATGTCAGCGTTTGCTACTCTGAGCCTAATTTTGTCAGAAATTGCTGCTTGAGGAGCTCAGGTTTCACCTCTCCATGGAGGACATTATGTACATCTCACGGTTTAGTCTTCTTTCTGGTGCCAAAAGGGCAGAGCCAGGGCTGTAAATGTCTCCAAAACCAGACTAAAGAGAACTGAAGCCTACCCGTAGGCACAGGCTGCCCAGAGAAACTGTGAATGCCACATTCCTGACAGTGTTCAAGGCCAGATTGGACAGGACTCTGAGCAATCTGGTCTAGTGGAAGGTGTCCCTGCCAATTCCAGGGGGGTTGGTCTGGGTGATTTTTGGAGGTCGCTTTGAACTCAGACCTCTCTCTCTGAGATGACTGAAGGGTATCCATACATTCCTTATGCCCTGAGTGGACATTCAGCCAAGAGAATACTTGTTCTATAGTTACACAAAACCTATTTATTACCTGTGAGAGATCTGATCCTCAAGAATGTGCCAGGGAAAGGAAAGTATTCCCTGGGTCATGTTGTCTCCTCTTGTCTCGGATGTTTTGCAGTATTTCTATCCAAGAAGAAAACTTTTCTTGCTGATGTACCAGTCTCTTGGAAAAAAAAAAACAAAAAAAAACCAAAAAACCAAAAAGACAAAAATTCCCCTTCTGCCGACATTCCCTTCCGAGTCTGGGAACCTCTATTGTCTTTTCTCTGGTAATAAATGATAATAATTAAAGGCAAATACACAATAATTAGTCACACTAGGTTTATCCATCTGGCATACCTGTATCTCATCACTGTGTCTTTGAAACAGATGACAAGCACCATATTGCACAACATCCTGCTAATGGGTCTGAGCAGGGAAAAAGAAGGTAAAAGGGTTACCAAAAAAAAAAAAAAAGTAAAGAAAGTAAAAGAAAAAAAAAAAAGGTTAGCAACAGGGACTGACATTATAAACATTATAGAACATTTTAAAAAATATTGGTGGCTGACTGTCAAGTTGTAAACCTCATAGTGGCAGATGGGCTTTCGACTGAGGGTTAGGAAAACATGGAAATATGCAGCCCTTGGCTTAAACTGCCTCCTCCTTGAAAATACCTGTACCTGACATACCTACTGTTGAAACAAGGATCCTTTCCTGGAAGATTTTAGCTGGGCATGCAGATGGATGAGGAAAACAAGCCATTCTAACAGCCAACTGAAAATTTGGTTTCATTCTGAGGATAAGACATCATGGACCCAGTAATCAGCTATTTTGGTCCCTCTTCTCAGGGTTGATTGATGCACACCAGGGCACACACTCTGATTGATGCACACACTCTGTCACTATCAGGGCTGCCTGAGAGAAGGCAGAGGAAAATTAATACAGCAAAGAATTTTCAACAAATATTTACTTCTTTTTTTAAAAAAATGATCATACAAGTCTGGCATTTGATTTCTGGGAACTTGTGAGAAGCAGAGATTTACTTGTATAAATAATCACAGGGAGCCAATTTCAGTCACATGCATTCAGATTTCGATTAAAGCTCCACAAGTGCTTCAACTCCCTTTCAAAGAAAAAGCAGACCCTGGCATGCTCTGAGAGCTGATTGTCTGGTTGTAATGATTTTTTGGGTTGCAGTGCAGTCATGCCCAAGACACCCTCTGTGGAGCTGGGCCCAGCTATGTTACCTAGCTGCATAAAAACAAAGAAAGCAAACAAAGGCAGTGCCCAACCAAAAGCCTCCATAACCTTGGTGCAAGATGAGCATCCAGCACAAAAGTGATTTTTTTGCTTCCCCAGGTCTAACCTGCCTGAGCCTCACAGAGCTGAAAGCTGAAAGCTACCAGATGGCACTCTCTAAAGCAATAATATTAATTTTTAAAGTAGTCTATAATAGATTCTGAGGTAAAAAAAAAGTAATTTGTAATTTACACCCACTACTCATCCAAGCTTCAAGGCAAAATCTTCCCTCATAAACAAGCTGCCCTGTCACTCTCTGTGAAGATTCGTATCTGGCTAGGATTTAGGGAACATCTCAAATCTTTGCAATGAAGGTGCCTCTTTTGTAGGTGCTATTGAGCTGAAACTCACCACAAGTCATGGATGGTTGGTGTGATGCCACTGGCTGTACAGTTCTCTGTTGAACATCCCAATCTCAGGAAGAGAATAACCATAACCCTGGACAAACTTCCCTGCACTCAGGCAGTGCATCCAGGTGTTTGTAAAAATGGTAATGGAAAATTGATTCAGTTTCATGCAGTTCTTGCCTATTAGGATCCCTGATCATGCAGGAAGATAAAGAAAATAATGGAAAGGGTGAAGGGAGGTTCTACAGGTGATGCTCCCCTATCACCTCCTACTAACTCTATCCCTGACCATATTAATGTAGGGAATGAATCATTAAGTGAGTTGGGAGAATTGGTTTTGGGATTTTTTTTATACACCTGAAGTTTATCTTGCACAACTTTTCCTCCCAGAAGCATTTCAGCCAAGCTAAGCCCATGGGCATACATCACACACAATAAGCTGTGATGGTCTTGCAATAGTCTGGAAATGCAAAAAATTTGCATTGGTTGGCAAATGAATTGTCTTCCTCAGTCTGAGAAGAAGCATGAGGCTCTGGGATGGGGAACTTACATAAAACCAGAGCAAAACCCTGGAGTTTGTCATTAATTCTTCCTAGGTAAATTAACTGGGGACAAGCTTTTCAAAATACTTCCTGTACATATTTTCTATACAAAGAGACCTTCTCTTGTTTGTTTCTCTCTTCCTCTGGACAGTCCCTAGTGATGATTTTCACAGCTCTTATGGAAGCAGCTCATTGTTCTGCAGAGACTTAATTAAAGCGTACTTCCATGTGAAATTAGGCTATTGTATTTATTTAATCTTTATGGTAATTGCTGTAGAAGGGCTATGGCTGTCTGCATCCTACTCTCACACCCACGTCCCTCCCCACCCCACGGCCACCACTCCCTGAAGGAAATGGCAAGTTGTTCTGCCCTGGTGAACTCCTCATCTGCTCAAGTGATGCATTTGAACTTTAACCCACAGACAGCAATATTTGCTCACCATGCCAGCATCGTTCACAGGCTTCAGGTGTGCTGGAAATGCTCTGCAGAGAGAAGCAGGTTCGTGGTTTTCTTCTCCCAGCTATCAGCTGATACTGCATTGACTTCTTACAGCAGTACTGACTTATTAGCAGAGCTCCTGTGGTATTTCACACTTTCTGTGCCAGTCCATAGGTCTTTTCTAGGCTGAATTTCATCTTGAAACTGTGCACTCCATTGTCATGGGAAAGCTTTTTCTTAAAATTAAAAACTAAATGTCTACGAGTCCAGTTTAATCACCTGAAATGTTAAAGATACAATGTCAATGAACATACAATTGCCAGGTATCATTTATATCCAAATATTATTCAAGTAATGTGTAAAATAAAGCCCTGGCACTTGATTGCTCTTGTAGGGGGTGGGAGGAATAATTTTAATTTGTTTTCAGAACATTTCTACAGCGAGATGAGTCTGTTTTCCAAAGAGATGTTGGTAAATTGAAAACAACATCAGGTTTCATTGAGTCCACTGTGCCTGGAAACGTATGAGTAGAACTGCAGTGAGGAATGAAAATCAAATGACTGTAATTAAAGCCTTCAAATGGTCTGGTGCCAATGTGATTGTCTTTTTTTATTTTGTCCTCAAGGACTGAGCTCCCAAAAAGTGTTTGTCCTGAGATGCACCAGCAGACAGGTGATCTGCCCCCCTCTCAGACCATATCTAAAGTTCAAGTCTGACTCAAGAGAGCCACATCACAGGAAGAGGAAAATTGAGGTCTCTGTCTCATCACTGTAAAGATGAAATTGCTTTTTCTGTCATACTCTAACATCCTGTTCAAATTACTATTGCTGCAGTCCTCTCTCATACAGAGAGAGGATTCCTATTTAACATAATTTTTCAGATTGGTTGAATGAAACACAAGAACCCAGCTTTTCATAATTCAGTTGCCTGAAGGACAGATTATAATCCAAAACATTTCCAGAAATTTTCTCATCTGTCTTCTGCCAGGTATTTATTTTATGCAATTGATAACCTCCACTTTGTTTCCATATGAACTGACTGTTCTCTTTCATTCTGTCCCACAGGGCTCCGTGCTGGCCCTGGTGCTTCTGAAGCTCTGAATTGGCTTCCTCTTCTAAATCAGCATGAGGAGTGAATTATTATTGCAACATCACATCACTATCACTCAGATTCACTTTGATTTATCTGCAGGCTGATCCCAACAGCCCAGCTCTGCTTTCTTGCTGGGTTGATGCAGCTATTGTTTCAAATCTGGTGGTAGAGACACCGTATCTGTGCTTTTTCTTTGCAGTTGGCCTTTCTGGGTGGTGGGCTGTGTAACTCCATCCTGACATAAGGGACATGTCCACCACTCTGGAAGAAGATATGAGAAACCACTCACTAGGCAAAAATGGAATAATTCATCTCCACTTCACGGCAAAAGCTTTAACCTAATCCTTTGGGCACAGAGAATTGCTTCAACTTGAGGTTTTATAGCCATTCAAAACTTTTTTGTGTTAACCCTGACTATTCCTCTTCTCCATGTAACTATCTGGTGGCTGTATAGATCCCACTAAAGCCTGACTCTGGGGAAATCTTGCCACAAAATTAACTTTTCTGACACTCTAATACGTGAGCTAATATTTCTTATTCTCTTTCATTTTTTGGTGCAATGACAACTACAAGGTAAAAAAAGGATGCTTCATAACTTCTGAAGAGGCACAATATTCAAATATCAGAAAGTTCTAGACGGGGTTTGAGGATGACCCTTCATAGGTGCTGTGATTGCACATCAAATGAGGTATATTCCAGTCTGAGAGGTCTTCCCATCTTAGGAAAACGCCAGATTTATTAGGTACTTAAAACAACCAAAGGTGTTCAAAAATGAAAAATCCATTCTTTTGCTTGTTTTTTTCCTGGAGCAGGCTCAGTTTTTTAGGTAAAGGTAATCTGGGGGATTGTTTGTGGGACTTCAATTTGTCCATAGCTGTGACCTCAGCTATCTGCAATCTGTTCCTACACATTCCCCCTTGTGCAGATCTAGAAAATGGGAGCATGAGCTCTGCAACTCTCGTGAGCTTCCACCTGCAGCCCCTCCCGAGCACATCTCCTTAGACCCCCACCCTATTTGGAATTCCTTCTTTCCTGCAATGCTTCCTCTCCTCAGAGAATTGCTCTTTTATTGAGCTTATTTTTGGACTCCAAAGGTGCTGTCAGGAGAGGCAGAGATGAAACTCTCTTTGATGCAGACCGGGTAATACGACTGCACTTGCTGGCGTGTTGTACCTACAGGAGTGCAGGGAATGCATCTGAGGGGATCTTTGATCTCCCATGACTATCTCTTACAATCCCCTTTTTCATAAGGTTTATATACACTCCACATCTGTCCAGGCACTGCAGCACCAAGGACTGATCTCAAACAGAGCATGTCTGTGTTTAAACTGGCCAGTATTATCCTTCAACCCCTGAAAAATCCACGGGGCCACACCTTACGGGCCTAAAGGAAAGAAACAAGGAAAAACAAAACAAAAAGCCCAGCGACTATGAACGGGCAGAAACTTCAGCTCCATTATCACTCCCCTTCATCTGCTCAAAAACCCTCGCTGCAGGGGTTGTCATGGTGATGCAGGTTTGACCTCTCACTTTTTACTCTTCCAGGAGCTAAAAAGGTAAAAATGAGCCATTCTGTCTCGAATGAAAATCAACCTTCCTCAGTCAAAGGACGTCGAATTGCTTTTTCCCTTTGTCAAACCCGAATGTTTCCATAGGCGACACAGAAATATATAAATAACCAGCACTGGCATCAAGGAGCATCCGTGGGATGTGGCAGTAGCCATGGTAGATGGGGCTCAGCAGGAAGGGTCCACCCCTAAGTTTTCTAGAAGTCACAAGGCACCATATCCTGCATTTCCCCTTCGCCACCTCGTTCCATCTCTGCAGCCAGCTCCTTACTCAGCCACTTCAGCATGGGGTTCATGCTTGTGGCAGCTCTAGGGCAGAAAAATCAAACTATTGATTGAACTGTGTGGCAGCCTCATAAGGCATTATTAGCAGCCTGCTATAGGCAGGACCAGAAAGGGTAAAACCATTTATTTTTATTAATATTCTTGAGAGTTGGGCTTTAGCAAACCTGCCATTTCCCTGGGTTGGCAGCAAAGACGTTGCACCATCTCCTTGTCCTTGGATGAAGCTGGCAATGGAGGTCCTTCTGTTTGTGTGAGGGGTGGCCTAATGTATTGGGATAGAGCCCTCATCTGAACTACGAGCAGAAGTAATCTCCTTCTGTCGATTACTATTGAATCTAAGTCCTCTGCTTTGATAACCAAATCCTTCCCTACTTGCTCATTCCCCCCATCCAGTCTCTCCTCCCACCACTTTCACACAGTGCCAGGGTAGCTTGACATGTGAAACCAGCAAGACTTCAAATCAAATATTCAGGTTAACGACAAGCTGGCCTTGAATGAAACATTTGAAGAACCTCTGATGCAAATTCTCTGATGCTTAGCACAGCTCCATCAAATCTCTTCCTGCACGAGACTCTCTATACCAGTTCTACCTTAAACAAGAGCTACTGAATTTATTTGACAGAATCAAAACAACCTAAGGTATATATATAAATACACACACACACACATATATATATTTTGCATGTGTGTGTATTTATATATGTCATATATATATAAAGCGCCAGCCTTAAAATCCTACTTAACTGCAACTGAAGTCTGGAGTCATCTAAAGTTCAAATATTTCCCATGATTTTGGTCTGGAAGTTTCTGAGAACAAGTGTTTCTGCATGGTGTACCAATGTAGAAAGTCCCCACAGCATCAGACAACAGGAGTTCAGCTCCTCTCCAAATACCCATGTCCTCAAAGCATGGACCATCTCTCTGAAGTTCCTTCACTCACACATCCTTGCTTCCACTTGTCCCTCCTTACACATGAATCTTCAATAAAATGCATTCAACAGGCAGGGTCTGATGGTTCTCCCTCCAACCCGATGTGCACTCACCAATCTCCAGACACACTCCAGTGCCTGGGCCATCTCCC
The DNA here is from genome assembly GCA_013397245.1 of Thryothorus ludovicianus. Classification (NCBI taxonomy): domain Eukaryota; kingdom Metazoa; phylum Chordata; class Aves; order Passeriformes; family Certhiidae; genus Thryothorus; species Thryothorus ludovicianus. Next base: position 181,036 of record VZTB01012392.1, on the reverse strand, counting down.
TTGAAGGTTTTGTGCCTGAACCCCTGAGGTGTTTCAGCAGAATGAAGGCAATCCTGCCTTCCCAATGCTCCAGAAGCAGAGCTCAGCTGAACACCAAATTCTTTCAGGCCCAAGATCATCACTCAGACCCAGCCATGGAACCTTCTTAGACCTTCCTTTTTGCTCCTTTGCAAATCAGCAATGCTCATGGAGACACTCGGGCCTCCTCCTTACCCACTCTCTCAATTAGTAACTTCAAGCATTTTGAGAGCTGAAGAATGTGGGCAGCCCCTGCCATGACCCACCTTTCTCCTCTGCCAGCCTCCCTGGTGTGTGTGACACCTTCCCTCTCCTCATCACACACGGCTGTCCTTGTCACAGGGCTCATGCTGCACCTCTTGCTCATTTCTGGAAACAGCCACGGACTTTCCCTTCGCATCCATCACCTCCTCCAGCTCCAGCAGTGACCATCTCCACAAGGGTCACCACGACCTCCTGATTCATTCAGAGGAGGCACATCAGGAAGGGACACAGTAGACTGCTTCCTGCTCTCAACAAGACCATGATGCCCTGAATTATGAAAACAGACAGTATTAGTAGCAACACTTTAAGAGTATTTGTGGAATATCTGTGAAACTTTTCCTTTACAACACTACAGCCCAGTGAGTCTGATTTGCCTCCATAAAACGTGGCTGTCATATTCCCTGCAAGCCATTTCTCTAGCACAAACAGGCAGTCTCTAAGAGTAAGCTTTACAAGGGAAAAATAAATATTTTCTCAGACCTACCTGTTGGTCTTAATTTTGGTTATACCAAAAAACAAGTGCACCTCTGCTTAGACTTGTTTTGGGGTGAGAGGGATTTAAGTAAATAGTGCCTTAATCCCATTGTTTTTGTATTGTAACACTGTGGGAATAAGTGAGGGGATGCTATGAAGGTGTTAATTTCTGTATATTTATGCTCAGAAGTTCAGCCCTGAAATGCAAATTAAATAGAACTTACCACTTTTTCTCTCTTTCTGTTATCCTGCATTTTCCCAGCCTGAAAAATATAAGTCATTAGATAAATGACTGCCAGTGGAATGCTATAGCTGCAATGTAAACTATGAAGACAAAATCCATAACAACAACAAAAAAAAATAACACCTCCCTCAGAGAAAAGTTCTGCTTTTCACATTTAAATGTACTAGTTATCAGTTATTCCTGTTCACAGGGCATTAAAATACATGCTGTTTCCTAAGCACTGGTGCAGCTCTAACTTGACTCAAGCTTGGAGCTAAAATAGAACATTTTTTACCAAGCAGTATAATGTAAAACTGTTGTCTAAACATCTCTCCTCCTTACTAGGTCTCTCTACAGTTTTCTCCAGAGAATCCTGCATTTTCTTTATAGCATCATCATTTATGTCTTTGTTTATTAGTGGAATGAACTTGTCAGTAATTCTCTTCCCACCAGCCAACCTTTGTCCCAGCTCCCTACGTGCTCATCTCTCCAGCTTGGATCAGACACAATGGAGAGAGCTCCTGCCAAAGTCATTTCAACATCAGCTGTTCAGCCTGCAGCAGGGCGAGGAGGTCACCCCTGGATCCTCACCAGTGGCCTCCGGGACCCAGAGGTCACTGTGGGACCAGCAAACACTGACCAGGGCTGTAGTGGCCGTGCCCAGTGGGTCTGGCATCCAGAAATGGCTCTGTGAGGTGGAGGGGATCCTTCAGGGTGCCCCAAACACACAGCCACCAACCCAGCCCAGGCACAGGGTGGGAAGAGGTGTCTGATGGAATTCCCTGGACAGATAGATTCCACGTGGAATTCCAAACTGGGCAGGGCTATAAGGTGCTGCCACGATGCTGGAAGCAACTTTAATAGCTCAAACCCCAGAGACATGAGGGTGATTCTCAAATTCCAGGACTCATCTTCTGACTTCACACTCTAAATTCGCCAATTTAACCCATACACTGCCTGAACACATCCTGCAGATGCTCCATCCTTCAAAAAGACCAAGTTTATCTCCCCTCGATATTTTGCTTTTAACTCACAGCTGCTGTTTTCAAGGCTGCAAGGATACTCGAGTCTGACTTTGAGTCCTGCCAGAGATTTTGTTCTGTGATTTTTATGTAAACCACCTGGGGAAGTTAGGAACAAACTCCTGGCTAAAGTTGGAGCAGGTTAGCAGCAGAGCCCCTGTGAACGGCTCCTCTCTGATGGGGGATTCGCGGTGTGAGAGACTCTCTGCAGGTTGAGAAGTTGCTGCATGTCAGCTGATCCATGGCAACTGTCTGTCCATGGCAAATGTGAGATAATTTAAGGGAGTTTAATCCTTTTTCTTTGCCAGTCCACATGATGAGTTCGTGCGGGGTGGTTGGTACACAGTAAATTCACACCGTAATTTACTGTGCACTAATTTCCCAAAGCTTTTAATTTCACAGTGTCTCAGTTTCCTCATCTGTAAAAGAGAGATAATAAATACTTTCCTTTCTGGCAGGAGTGCTTGAGATCCTTCAGCAGTACACATAAAAGGAAACATTTTAAAATAGTTACTTGCAGAAACTTAATTTTTGGTGTAAACAGTTATTTGTGTCTGATCTTATACTACAACAGCATGAGACTAGATGTAGAAGCAAATAAAATTTGAAAAGTAAATAACTTCTGCTAAAAACAACTAGGATACTGACCACAATATTATTTATATACAACTGGAATTGCAAATATTTTTTTAAAGCTTTCTGTTTCAATCCATCTGTGATCCCTTATAAAGGGAAAAAACCTAAAATGATGTATTTGCCATAAAGATGCACTAGACTGTTTTCTTTAAAAAGAAGCAACATGTGTCAGGAAGGCCTAAACCTTCTATTTCTCAGGAGACCCTAAACTTCTTTTTGAGCGAGTGATGCATGATCAGACCCAGAAAACAGTGTGGTTTTATTTCAGATTTTTCTAGACTGTAATAGCCCAAGGGTATGTGCTATAAACTGGAGGAGTTGGAGGAGACCTGTTTTTAAGAGAAACGTGGTTAGGTTTCTGTTTCTGATTGGAACATTTGTTTTAAACTTTTCTTTTAGGGGAACATTTCAAAACTAGTCACAGTTTCAATGATGACTAAATTCACATGCAATCCCAGTCCCGAGGAGTTGTCCTATTCTTTCTGAAAGGAAAATTTGATATTAAAAAATTATTCTTCGTGCTGAAATTATGAGTATAGTATTAAAACCTAAAGACTGTGGAGGTCAGGAAGCAAAATGAAAATCAGGAACTTTTTTTCATTAGCGTCCATATACTGAAAATTCAGATTAACATATAAAAAGGAAACACTTGAAACTTGTTTATATGGATATAAGACTCTTTTTTCCCCTCCTCAGCTGCTGGAGGAAACTTTTAGATCTGCTCCAGCTCTAGTAACAAAGCAGTTTAAATTGAAAACGCTTTCCATTTCTTCCTTTTCTAATTCTTCAGGTATTTCTGAGTGATATTTCACACAGGCAAGGAGCAGCTAATTCCAATCAGCGGTTGCCTCCTTGAGAGAGTTACAACGAGGTGCAAGTCAGCTCTGCTCCGTTCCGTGGTACTCAACTGCCATCCACTGGAGGAGAGAGGCAGAGGCAGGAGCTCGTCTCAACTATTTAAGTCACAGCAAAAATAAAAAAGAAAGTGTGAACTTGGGTCGTATTTTGCTTATTTATCTGCTCTCTTGTGTCTCCCTAACATGAAGCACAACTGAAGAGAATAAGTCTGAGAAAATACAACTGGCAAGAAAATCCTTTTGTTTTCTTGACCAAGCAAATGCAGTAGTGACTGTCCTTAAGCACTGCCTATAAATCCAATAGTTCTTAATAGCCATATGAAGAGAAAGAAAAGAAAAGGAAAACTATGGTTTTAAGATAAGAAACAGTGATGCCATTTAGGGCAGGTAAGGAGACTTAGAGCACAATCTTTTGCACTAGGAAGCACACAGGAATTACCTTTAGTATGCTTATGAAAATGTTAAATTCTCAAAATGTTAAATAAAAAAAAAATTACAGTAAAAGTCTCTCAGTTTTGACTGTAACAAGAGTAACAGCAGAAAACAGGCTGGCTGCAGCCAGGGATCTTGTCCATCTGCCCGACATTTTGATGCCTCAGCTGACTTGAATTAGGAGAGAATAACTTGGAAGATTTTTGAGTGCATCCAGCCCCAAGTTAAGAGAGTCCTCTGAAGCAGTGACTTATATTGCTTAAGATCATGCAGGGAGCTCCCGGTTGTGCTCTTGATGGCTTTATTAGAAACACAGTGGTGGATCTGTACGATATAAAAACCATCCAGGGGAGAGCTTCAACACCTAACCCTCCTTTGCGAGGCACAAAAATATTTGGGTGCGAGAGGGGGAAAAAAAAATATCTGTGAGTTCTTCACCGCTCCCGGTACCTCCCGTCACCGCGCCCTTTCCCCCCAAAGACGCGCCTCCCATGCAACACATGTTGGAGTGAACTTCTGCTCCTCGGAAAATGGGACGACACAGTTCCCCGTGCAGGCGGGCGAGGACGTTTCCCTCGGATTCCTGCCGCTCCACGCTGAAGGATGCTGTGTTTGGTAAGGTTGAGATCCTCGGTATCCTGAGATCCTCGGTACCCTGAGATCCTCGGTACCCTGAGATCGAGCTTTTTGTCTCTGGTGAGGCCCTTGACAGCTGAGATGGGCGGCTCTTGTTTGATTGTCGCTCTCCATCACGCTCAGGGAAAGCAGGGCTGGAGAGCTGGGTAGAAATATCCTTCACTGCCTTCCCTTCTGCAGGAGCCTGACTTGTGCTTGACTCGTGTTCTGCAAACGCCGCAGTCCTTGCGTAGACGAAATCCTACCAACTCGGAGGTTTAGTTTGCCTGGCTAAAGGCTGCAGGGTTTGACCTCTGGAAGCTCATGCTAAGTCCTCGCAGCTCTGATTTTGAGTTTAAGCTTTGGCCTGGAATAACAATGACTGTGAGGGAAGCAATAGGTTATGAGCTGGGTTAAATAATACCTGCTTCTTGCCAGAAAGTCTAACTGTATTCAAGCAACTTCTGTCCTCATTTTCTTTTAAATAAATATATAAAGATGCTCAAACTTCCTATCTGAGCTGCAATAATGAAAATCATGTGCACATTAATTTGTACAGGGGTCACTGAGTCTCCCCAGCTCAACGGTTTTCAAACAGAGTGCGTAGTAAGCCCATAAAACATTTATTTTTCATAATTTATGAAGCATTACATATTGTGAGTCCACAATGCCAGCTGACGTAATAGGTGATAAATTTGAAATAACAAAACATTTCTCATGTATTTTCCTCCTGATGTGACAATGTGGGGCATAAATTTAAAAGAAAGTTCCCTTAGAAGACAAAAGCAAGGCAAGAGAAAAGACTGCTCTTAAATCAATAAATACTTATATTACACCAATTTATTGAGCCATTCCCCCACTCCAAGGCTGTGGCTCCCAGCTTTTTGAAGCCTCTTGCTACCCCTGCTTCAAAGCTGGAATGAAAGGCTGCTGGGGTGGGTCACTGGTGCCCCCCACAAGTCGCGGGGGTGGCGGCAATGCCGCAGCTGCCAGTGCTGCCCTGTCCCTCCACTGCCACCAGCGTGGGCTCCCCGCACAGCTGCTCCCTGTCCTGAGCCTGGAAAAACCTACCCAGGAACGATGACAGGCAGCAGGGCACAAAATCAATACCGTGTAAAGGTAATTTTCCTCCGTTAACAATTATCATCCCTGTATTCCCAGGAAGAGTAGCAGTGAAAGGCTTTGCACTTTTGAAGATAACTTTCTAGTGCTAATTTAGTAGGCATGCAAATATGTAATTGCTGGATTATAATACAGAGCACAGAGCACTGCAGAAAACACTTAAAACTCACCTATGTGGCTCTGAAAGCCAGCTGATAAATTCTCATATTACAGGAAACACCTTACAGGCTGAAGGTTGAGACTCTCAGCATCTGTAAAATTGCCAAGTGACTCCACCAAGCAATGAGTACCTGGTGCTCAGCATTATTTGGTTTCATTTCGTCTTGTTTTGTTCAATTCAGTGCACCAAAGGAATATCTGCTTCGAGAAAATGCTGCAATTGAAGGAAGGGAAAAAATGTGGAAGTTTTTTGAGTGCATGATGCAGAACAGGAGTGAAGGACAGAACAGGGTAAAGAGGTGCAGGGACTTTGTCTGGTGTCAGTATTCTGTTTTATAAATAAACACAAAAATATTTAAAGACTGTGAAAAGGCAGCTTTGCAATAAAATAATGATATTTCCTTTTAATTTCAGCTCTTGTATTTGTGGTGATTGATTAAACTTTACACCAGAAGCCCAAATGAAGGGGAAAAAAAATTAAAATCCAAATGAAAAATACCCAGCGGGAATGATGAGAAGTTCAGTGTGTTGGAAGTCAGTTTTCCCAGGAAAAGACACAGCATATCCACCACAGCCAGGCGTGCAGGGACATCTACTGGCAGAGCAGCCGGACCTGGCCTTGAAGAGTACAAAAATCTCGTTTTACACAAAAACCCCCATCAGTTTTAGTGACAGCAGAAGGTTTTGGCTGATCTAGTAAGAGGAATGTGTACAGAAAAGGGAGAAAAAGACATTGGCTTGTCCCAGGGGTGAAATTAAGCTTTTGCCCTACACATCTCAGGGTGAGGTGTCTTTAGCTCAGCAACCCTGGCTGCAAAACCTTGCCCATGGTGGGGATACTGGGCACACAGTCAGTCTCACCCTTTCCAAAACTATTCCTGCAGCCCTCTCCTGCCAATTTGACCCTGTGCACAGGGGAAGCAAGGCTCAGGTCTCACCACAGAGTTCTCCTGCATTAGCCCTGGGGACAGCAGTGAGGTTTGCCTGCTGCTTCCTCCCCCTACTGCAGAGGCAGATACCCCAGGCAGAACATTCCCAGAAGTAAAAGTCTCTTTGCCTCCTCTCTGCTCTTTAATATAACCACAGGGGACAAGACACATTTAATCCCCTTCTGGAAAGATATATACACCAGACTGATGAGATAGGGCAGGAACCAGCCTGACCCCAGCATCTGAAACACTGCCCACCCTTCTCGAGACAGGGTGAGGATCACAAGCCAGGCAAGCCTTACTGTAAAAAGATAAGAAGCATTTGTTTTTCTCATCTCCAGATCAGGACAAATTTCTCAACTCCTTGTAGGAGTCCTGATTCTATAACTCATAAATGGAAATAAGTGTCTTTCTCCCCACCCCCACCCATGGCGTCTTCTCCACATACTGTTTTCTGCCCTCAGGGTATCTGTTCTATACTTCCAAAAAAAGTCCATCTGGTTATTTTACTGTAACACACTTACCAGAACTGTAAGATCATAGCAAAAACATTTGAAAAGGACCTCTGGAGGTTTCTAGGCCAGCCTCCTGCTTCTTGGAGCTTCATTAACATCAACACCAGATCAGACCGGGGATGCTTTTTGTGTAGGTGATCCCTGAAAGTCACCAAGGAGAGAAATCCCACCACTGCCCTGGGTGACATGCCCTAGTGTGGTACTGTACTTCAGGTAAAGAAGTTTAGTTCTTGTTTTAGACATAACACATTAGTCTTGAAGTGAAACACTCATCCTTAGTAGCTGAACACTGTTCAGCAATATTGAAATTCCAGCTTGTACCTGGATTTCAAAACCACCCATTGGCTTTTTTACATTTCAATTTTTGTTCAAACCATCTTTCCCTCCAGCACAGATCCTCAGAAAGGCCACAACTGGACTAAGTCCAGATTTTTAGCACACCTTCACCAAGCAATGGGGGAATAGAAAGGTTGAGGGGGGTTGACAGATCAGGCAGAAGAGCTGGGAAGCAAGGGTCTGTAGTGATGTACACTGACAATGACATAGGGACCTAAGATGGGACTCCTATAAATACCATGGGCATGTGCTACCTTTAAGTCCCATTTCATCCACCTAAATATACTCACTTTTACAGGGCTTTCAGCATTTTCAGGCTCTTCCTAAAGGCAGCTGCTAAAATCCAGCTAAGTGTTTCTTTAGAAGTAAAGCACCTACAAAATCTTTCACTTAGCTGACATTATGAAATCAGAAAATGATACATACAATTGCATTCCTTACAGTTATAGACTTCATGTAAAACATTTCACCTGCTTTTTTTTTCTTTCCTTTTTTCCCCAGTCATTACACAACATCTGAAAGATAAGAAAGGGAAATCATTTTGTTACTTTAAATACTTATCTCAAGCTCTCATTTTGAGTACATCGAATACATGCACTGTGCTAAAAAATGCACAAGGGAAAAAATTCCAAGGATACAGCTAAGAGATTGTGAGAAGAAAAAAACCAGAAAACAACAACAGCAGATCATAGAAGAAGAAGTGTCTAAAAAATGAGAAACAACAAAAAAAGGGACAGAGCTATAGCATGGTAGAAGAAAAAAATAAATATACCACATAATTTATTGCAGGGAGAGTTCTGAAGAAAATGTCTTGTGAAATAAATATAATGCTCATGAGGACAAGAGATCTCATTCATATCCAATCTGTCTTGTGTAAAGAACTAGGCAATAATGTTCAAGTAAGTGAGTCACTGCGAGCTCTCCCAGTTCGGCTGAAGATTGCTCAATAGAAATAATAACAAGCCTCAGGAAAAAGACAGTGTAAGTACAGGTGGGAAAGGGAGACAAACTCAGAGCAATAAGTACATACAAAATATCGAGATTGCTGTACAAAGTAAAGGCATGATATGTGTCATTCTCTGCCTTCCAGACTATTCTTTCTGTGCCAGTGCAGGTCTGTGCCCAGGCTGACACCTTCCCTCTGCCCGTGCTTGAGACAGCACAGATGTGAGCAAGTTGGATAAAGGGTGATTTATTTATGGATCCAAAGCAGGAGATTTCTCAGTAGAGGACCTTCATCTCCATGTTCTGTTCCTTATAATGAGCCATGGATGTCCAAGTCCCAGAAAATGTCAAGAGCCCTTTGATGCCACCACTGTCCTGTTGGCAGAGGATCTGGAGAAGATCAGGAAGGTGGTAGCTCAGGATGCAGCTGCTTTGGTAAATGAGAATGATAGACATTTGCCATGAATTAGGTACATTTAACCTTCATAAAGGGGGATAACCTTTCATGTCCACATGGTCTATCATAGGCAGATTGAGGGTGTTTGAAGTCATGGCCAAACAGGGTATGGGCAACCCTGGAAGTGCAAACTGCTCCTGGACACACCAGGAGAGCCCTGAACTGACACATCCTTGGGAGAGACCAACTTGGGGAGGACAAGAACAGCATCACACAGCCCTGGGACTGCCCAAGCACAGCGTGCTGGCACAGTCACCTGCCAAAGGCAGAACCTGCCTGTGGTGAGAACAGAGGGCACGGCCATCCTGTTCCCCTGCCTGCCAGGAGCACGGCTGGATCCCCACAGAGCCCACAGCCCCTGTCTGGGCACCCTCTGCAGGCATAGGAGAAGAAACAGGAAGCTACAGCAAGTGATTCATCATGCCCTAAAATCTGAGCCTTGTGGGAATGCTTCAAAACACACAAGTCCATTTCCTCCCAAAATGCAGCAAAACTGGATTTTGTTTTTCCTTAACTGCTTCTATCTTTGCAGGTCTCTCAAAAACGTTTAAGTGGGAAAAAAAAATAAAAAGAGGATAGTATTCAACATTTTTGATGTAAACCTGCTTTGGCAGGTGTGAGGTGGGAAGGGAGAGGGGATTAACAGGATGGCAGAAAGATCCACTGATGACTGCATTGGAATAGGGCTTTTTCCAGCCCAGGATTACAGGTTCAGAGAAGGGATCTCCTTGTGACTGCTGCTTTTAGCTGCTATGAATGTTTGCATAGCCAGGCTAAAATGCAGTGGGGAAATTGTTTTCTCTGCTTTTGCTTCCATTTCTTCCTCAGTTATTGGAGGTGAGGCAGCAAGGAGACAGCACCATGTGAAAACCAGCTGTGGGGAGAGGCAGGGAGGATGTAGGGCATGGGACAGGACTGAGAGGGGAAGGGCATCAGTATCCAGCTGCTGGACATCTGCAGTGAAACCATCCTCACCCCTGGCAAAGCAAAAAACGCCACTGGAGTTCAACTGTGCCTGCTGGGTGGTCCAGCATATCCAGGAGCTCCCAGTAGGAGTCTGAGCTGCAAATTTAAATACTAAAAATTTCTGATAGCCCAAACTATTTAGAGAGAAGAGGGCTATCGACTCACATTTGGAAAAATGTCCTCTTGTCTGCACAACTCTACATTTTCAATCTAAATTTGGAGTTTTGGCTACTGTGATTTTTCAGGGTATGAGATGTGGGTGGGTATTTTTGTACAAGATAATGTATATCCGAAATGATACAGACTGTTGCTAGAGCCAGAAAGATGTTACAATGTCAGAATTGTGAAGAGAAGAAAATATGCATTTTAAAGACTAAGAAATAGAGAACAACAACACCATCTAAGTGACCTGACCGAGGTTAGAGCATGAGTCACTCACGGAGGCAGGCAGGGAACTTGCTTCTGTGATCCAAGTCAGAGGCACTTGGAATTCACTCACTGTAAAAAAATCTCAGCAAGGAGGGTCCTGGGGATTAAAAAAAAAAAACAGAATGGAAAGATTTACCATGGTCTATGGGTGCAAACAGTGGCTTAAATGGACACCCTGATATCTCTGAAGCACTTGTTAGCAAGGGAATGCATTTACAGCTGTGCATTGGCAAACAGAACGACAGAAGCAGTGGACATTTTAAATGCAATTAATGGATCATTTTTCCTTCTATAACTCTATAAGATCTCCCATCCTGCTCTCCAACCATTGCAGATGTTTCTCTGCAGGGGATACATTGATATGTTCTACATACAAACTTTGGCTGGTCTTATTCTTATCAATTCCAAATATGAGGGCACAAACAGTCAGTTGATGTGTATTATAACATCTCAAGTCAAGTCAATGGAACTACAGAACTACACAATAGTCAAGGAATTACCTGAAGACACTAAAATCATCAGCCTGACTCTTGATATCATGGAATTAAATGAAAGAGAGAATTAATATTTGTGAGGTCTTGTTATAAAAGAATACCTCACCACCACCTTACACAAGTGACGTGAATGCAGACTGAAGAACCAAAAACACTGCAGAAAAGGAAAATTTGTGAAATTCATTTTAAACATTCTGATTCTTTCAGCCTGACTTCTTGCTTTTAGAGAGCTCTGTGATGACAATACAAACAGTAGCTCATTTCTCAATCAAATTCCACCCACATCAGTGTGTCACACTTGTGCCTGATGAGCAGGGAAGGGGTAGTAGTTGGGTGCTACATACCCAGGGGCATGTAGCTACACAGAAATACAGATACTGCAAATCTCTTTTCAAGCTTTTTAGTGCCTGCTCTAGTCCTAGATACAGGGCTGAGCTGGCAGCAAAGCAGGTTACCAATATTATTCATAACAATACCAGAATCTTTTGAAATTTCAGAGGGGAAATGTTTATCATTTGCATATTTAATTATGCTTTCTGATATGTCTCTGAAATAAATCCAGTGCTGTGATGATTTCTGCCTTGTCAGTGGGCAAACTGAGGCTGACTGACCTGATCTGCCCCCAGCCACCCTTCTGTGACAGCTGGGACTGAGCTCTGGGTCCCCCTCCCCTCACACAATTGCCACATCAGTAATGATGAGAAGATTTTACTTGACTGCAAGGCTGCTCTAAGTGCCCAGCTCGCAGGTTACATCTCACCTGCGGGAACTTAGGGGCTGTACAGTCATTCAATTTCATGATTCATTTAAAGCGATACGAAATGTTGCTTTGAAGCTCCCCCCTCCCTGCTGCCTCTTCACATCCGGCCACTGCACAGCGAGTGGAATTATACTCAGCATGTCAGTGGACAGAGATGGTTTGTAAAAGCTGATAAGCCTCGTTAGGGTTTGCAACTTTGTATGAACTTCAGTGATAAATACTGCGTTCGTGAAATGCCAAATACTGCTGGAATGTTGGCGTGAGCACGACAGAGATTACAGCTAATGTGGGAGCGCGTAGGTACGCTGTGCAGTCAATTACAGGCATGATGTGCAGCCACTTTCTGTGAAAAGTGGTGGGGTTTGAGCCAGGGGTATTTCCTACAGCACAGTACACAGGGATTTAATAGACCTAACAGCTTGGAGTGAAATTAATGAAGTGGGAATGATACGATGAGGATCCTGAATGGGTATGGAAGGAAGAGACAATATTTGTCAATATTTGCTCGTGGCTCTTACTCATGGGTTACTTGCTCTGGTGAGGATGTGAGTTTATGAACATACCCAGCCAATGGCTAATAGCTAGAGAGACTCCTTTTTCCTTCATTTTAACAAAGAAATTACAACTCCCATCAAGAGCAAACTTTCAAATTGTCTTCCTTTCTTTTTTTCCTACATGATCAAAAGGAATTTCAGAATGATGTCCCGCACTCAGATGAAAGCAAAGTTTGATGTTCTGAAGTGCTAAACTTTTCTGCTTTGACCTGCACGATTGAGATGAAGGAGAAATTTGTCTGTAGTAATTAACATGACAAATAACTGTGAATGGGAACTTGCTGCTCTGAATGACAGCGTTGTCTTCTGCTTCAGGGTGAGAAACCCAGGGCCAGGATCCTGGGGATCTACCCCTTGCTTCCATCTGACTCTTAACAGGTTTGAAAATCTCTGTCTCTCACCTGATGGAGACAAGAATGGAGGGTGGTGTCCTGCAGATGCATCCTGCTACATGCTGCAAGATATTGCAGGGGGGGGGGGAGAAGAGCTGATTGCCCAGAAAAAGAATAATCACCAGTGATTAAAGGTATTTCATGAGCCCTGCCTTTCATGCTGACAGTTCTGCTATAATCATTCCCAGCATACTGCTCTGCTTCTGTGCGTATTCATCTGTTGCCAATTGCCTTGTAGTTACTTTTTGTGAGCGTGTTAGTTGGGGACTCTTCTCTTGTTCTTTGTTTTTCACAGCCCTCAAACACAAGGGATTCTATGACCAGGATCCTGGATGCTTTGAGGCACCTAATAAATAATTGTTAGCGTTCCAATACCCGAACTATGCTTTGCAGTATCAGGAAGCCTGTACAGCAAGGAGATAACTGATATTAGCTAATTGCTATTGAGAGGCTTTCAGGCAATAGATCATGGAGGTTTTCTTTTGTTTTCAAGTGGGCTGCTTTTTGCCTTTTTTTTTTTTTTAATTGCAATATGAAAATGCAATGCAATTTATCACTAATTTGATAGTAGATGGCTCCGGCAGAAAATCCTAAAACTGTCCAAGCCACAGAAATAGATTGAATTGGGTTAAGCTGTATTAGTGCAGAGGGGGACATGTCCTGCTGTCTATGTTACACCCATTCTGTGCAAGGCATTTGTATCTTCACACACATCACTTTGGCTTTGCTCATCAGATCAGCATTATCTACAGGAGACACTCCTCAGAAATGCAGCAATCCTCACCTCATTCATTTCTCCTTTTTGCTGGCTCGTGCCTGGTGGGAAGCCAGCGGCTCCCAAAACCCTGCCCCAGGCCGCTGGTAACAGCAGCATCAGTAGAGCCGTGCGGGAGGAGAGCAGAATCATCCTCACCCTTCCCAATTAAAACTTCATCACCAGCACCAAGATAACAATGCAGCAGAGAAACGCTGAATGCTGCTCTCACTGGTAACCGACATGACCTCCGAGCTCAAAAAACCCAGTGCCCTCCTCTTCTCCTGCTATTCCCCTACAGCCTCACCCACGGCGCCCATCAAACAATCACTCACAGACCCCATCTGTCAACACGGGGTCTGCAGTTCATGGAATCTGCCCGACCGTGGTGTTCTATTACTGAGGCTCTCTGTAAACAGAGGTGCTTTGAATGACTTGTCGTCTCTTACAAATTGCACGGGGAGAATGAAGGCTACAGGACTGAGTGACATAATTGTAAAGACAAAAATTACAAAGGCTCTTCTTTCACTTACCCTGGCAGTCTTAGAACTGAGCTAGACTTTCACACGCAGTGCCAGGGCCGATCAAAGCTGTCTTGAAAAGTTTTTTTCTTGCTTTTTTTTTTTTTTTTTTTTTTTTTCNTTTTTTTTTTTTTTTTTTGCTAGGGATCCTTGATGCTAAGTAAATTTGCATCAGGGTTTCTTAGTGCCTCACAGTCCTGTGTATTGTGATGGCCAAGTGTTCTCTCTCCAATGGCAGTTACTGATCTTGAAGTTTAGCGTGAAGCTTGACAAAATACAAACTCTTAACATTATATTCTGTGATTTGTTTGTATTTTGTGTTTGTATCTTCTCACTTACATGTCTTCCACCCTTTTCTTCAACTAATCCTTTAAACAAAATTCACAGTACCTTGAGGTTCACGTCTGAAGATTCTGGGGAAACCTCTGCTCTCATATTCAGTCAAACCAGTCACATTCTGTTGAAGAAGCTCTTCTGTATCCCGGTCCTGTCCCTGGGAAGCAAAGGTCATGGTTAGACTAAGTGTCCAGATGTCAGAACAAAGGGACCACATTTGTTTAATGGATTATGGAGTCCAGAGAGATATTTGGGATCTAGTGATACTTCCAGTGGGTCATGTGTTCCGTGTATTTATTCTGTTTTTCATCTAAACAACATAGAGTCTAGCTGAATGCCATTATGATTTGTGGCTGATAGCTGTGTGCAATAAATAATATTTTAAAAGCTGAAATCAGTTACATTACCAAAAAATGAGTCTGGCTTCAAGGGTGCTTTTTGTGTCCCTACGTGTAATGCCATAAAAACTTTTTTTGCCTAACATGAAAAAGATTTGAGACTTTTGTAAAGTAGAAATCAGTACCACCAAAGGCTTAATTATATAATGTAACATTCTCAAAGCCCTCACATTAGCTCACTGATGCTTAGTGGAAAAGGCATTACCTAGCAACAGTCATTTACAAGTCACAGGAAAAGTAATGGAGATTGTGTGCTACACCACTCCACAGAGTCAAAATTGTTAGCAGGATGTGCTTGCCCTTTCATTTAATGTGAAAAAATCCATTGTTTACAGGAGTGAGGGTGTAAGGGATGCACTTCAGGGGGAAAACAGGCCTGTTTATCCATCATTAAAAAGTAGTCTTTAAAAGAAGCCCAAAGGTGGAGCGAGACACATTGACATGGCCAGAGAGAGAAAACTACAACACACT
The DNA here is from genome assembly GCA_013397245.1 of Thryothorus ludovicianus. Lineage (NCBI taxonomy): Eukaryota > Metazoa > Chordata > Aves > Passeriformes > Certhiidae > Thryothorus > Thryothorus ludovicianus. The sequence continues at coordinate 165,957 of VZTB01012392.1, read as the reverse complement.
AGAAAAATTACCTCTGCTTTTTCTTCTCTTCAAAGAAATTGCTCTTTATATGCCATTCATTCTCAAGTGCTTAATTAAAACAATTTTTAAGTGCTGACAGGCTTGAGTTCCCCAGCACCAACGTTCTGCATGTGACTCAGACAAGTTACTCACATCAAGGTGTTCAGCAGTTCCTCAACCACCAAGATTTGGTGGACATTGCCTCTGTATTTTGTTTCCATCCCACTGCTGTGCACCACAGTGCCAAAAACTCTTAGAAACTGCAGAAGAAATACACTGGTATTTAAGAGACAGAGTTATTAGAACCAGCTCCATATTGCAAATGCAGCTAGCAAAGAGAGAGCTGGGTTTTATTCCGAATTATGCTTTGTTAACAAGTTGTTAACTAAGTTCTCACTCCAGAATATTTAGAGCCAGCTAAATAATATGTGTCAAATCATTGATCTGACAAGTTTCACAACTTTTTTTTTTCCACTTTAAATTTCAAATATCTATTCAAAAAATAGCATGTTCAGTTTTTTCGCTCAGTTTTAATTACTGGCGACAGCAGGGGAGGGAGAAAGAACAAAGCTGAATGCACAGATCCCAGAGGGAGTTTGCCATCTCTGACCATTAGGGGAAAAGAGAAAAAACAGGATCTTTTCACTTGGAAACTGAGCCCACTAAGCGTGGAGGTCCTGGGAAGAGAGGAAACACAGAATCCTCCCAGTGGAAGAATCCTCCTTTGCTGTTGCTTTGCTGATCATTCCTGTAGGTGGCTGCTATGGCAGAAAACCTGGTACAACAGCACTGTTGGACTGAGGCAGAAGTTCTGCAAGGGTGCAATGTTGGTTGGGTTGGGAATTATACAGCTGGCACTGGGGACAAAGGGAAAAGTTACAGCACAGAGCTCTGCTCATTATACAGAAAACTGTTCAGAGACAGGAGGCTTCAAAGGATTGTGATTCTGAGAGATGAAACTTTGCCTTTTGCAAGTGTGTGTGTGTGTGTGTGTGTGTGCAGGCACATGTGCACACATCGATGGAGATTTGTCTCAAAAAGCAGTGGAAGTGTTCCTGGTTTCCCTGGGCAGTGCTCAGGCAGTCAGCTGTGGCTCAGAGCAGGCATGTGTGAAGAGAGTCCCCCATCTCCCCTCATCTCACTCATCAGTCCAGGATTTTGATGATGATGTCAGAAGCAATGTCCGTGAGACTGCACTCAAGTTTATGATTTGGGACTCCTCTCATACCACAGAGGGAGTAGCAGGATTTCTATCTGGATCTGAGAAATAAAGATGTATTTTCTAAGTGAAATACCTTAATCTAGCTTGCTTAATAGAGCTGAAAGCTCCTCAGTGGGCACAGCCCATTAGCAGATCTTGCTGGAGTGAAGTTTAGGCAAGGCCATAACTTGCTTATCAGTAAAGACTCTGTGACAATCTTCTCTCCCACTTTTGGAGATCTCAGTCCAAACAGGCCTGCTGTGGATACGAAGCTGCTCAGTGCACGTTCAAGTAGCACAACTGGATTCCTACCAGCTCCAGTAATTATCAGGTACACACCAAAGAGCCAATCAAGCACCCAAAAGGACAGGCTGCCCTCTGCTCCCCCCGGGTGCAGCTGGCTCCTTATTTCAAGCACAATCTTAAATTACAAGGAAAAAGGATTTGCTGCAGAAGCAATGTTGTTTGGTATCAAAAAAGATTCCTCCTTCCTTCTGCCACCTCCCCCCATCTGCTTTTCATGTTTTATACAAAACTTGCTGCTCTGAACACTCCTGGATTTTCTCCCCTTCTAATAATAAAGAAGCGAATCTGATGTCTCCCACTGATGGCTTTCTAACCTTCAAAAGCATGTGTTTATCATGAGTTTCAGCTATCCAAAATAGTTTTGACCTGAGGTTACCATGCAGGCTCAGCCTGCTTCGAAGCAGGTTAAATGGATGATAAGCAAACATTTCATTACAGACCCTTAGTTGTTGTAAGGATGTGCAAATCCCTGAGAAAGATTTTCAGCATATCCTCCCGAGCAGTGTGGGGCTTTGGACCTGGGAGGTTCACTCAATCAGAGCCCTGCTGTCACTTTGCAAATATCTCCGCTGACTGTGCCCTGCATCATCACTTTGTGAGGCCCTGGGTGAGCCACGGGGCTGGGGAGAGATTCCTCCCACCTGATGCACTGTGAGGGAAGAGATTTTTAAGTCTTAATTGAAAACACTCTGGTTTTTTTGCTCTCCTGTCCCTTCTCTGGTTTCTGTCTGAGCAGAGGAGTGTGGAGAGGTGCTGATGGAGAGTTGGGTGGCCCTGGGGGAGATCAGTCCTCCCCCAGCCCTTGCCTGCTGCCTCGTGTCTCAGAGCCTCCAGCAGTGCAAACCTCCTGCCAAAACTATTTTGAGCAGCACTATTGCTGGGCTAACTGTGTCAAGAGAAAATGGCCCAGTGTGGACATCATACAGCCAATAAGCAATGCTTATTCTGCATCTTCATCAAAATAAAAGAGATGACAGCTCTAGTGGCTAAGCACACCCCAACCCCAGAAAGGCACATCTATGAAGCACCAGGTACTTTGTCTCTCTCAGCTCTGTCTCTTTCCTAATTTAATCCACACAACAGTAGCCTTTTATGAGCCACCACTTGCTTTAATCCTGAGCAGGATTCTCAGCCCCAGCTGTCCAGCCAAGGACCATGCCTCATTTTCTTTATTCCCGTCTCTCTTCTATACTCATCCAGTTAAAATGTTCTCAGTCCAAGAGCCTGGGCTGATTAAGAATAGGGAAAGGTGAAGAGAGAATTCACAGTGTACACCCAAGATGGGCACATCTTGTGTCTCTGGTTCCAGCAGCACAGGGGATGGGGGAGTGCAGGGCACTGTGTGCTCACTCCATGTGCTCCAGGTTCATTATCTGGGATTGTTGTTCTCAGTCAAATTTCCAACAAATGCCTATTGCACTGGGGATCGAGCTTCCCAGATCTCTCATTCCAGCCTAACTGCACCAAGGAAATCAGGACCTCTACTCTGAAACTGCATGAGTGACATGCTGACATAGATGTGCTCTCCAGCTTAATTTCATCTGTCCTCAAGAACAACTGGTCTCTGGAATTATTTTCCTTCAGTCCCAATCATTCCTGCTGTTGGGCTGTGCATAGCAGTGTTCAGCACAGCCCCTTATTTCTACGGTATCACTGGGATTAGCATGGATTTACCTATTTTTTTTTAAGAAAAGTGTGCAGGAATACATCTAATTATGCTTTGCTAAGTATGAAATGTCCTTCTATTTAGCAGATGCTTGGGCCCTACTTTGACCTAACACTGAGTGTTTCAAGTAAACTGCCAGCAGCCCCGTCAAACTGTTGTGGGTAATTTGGAGTATGAAATGTGTTAAATTATTCAAAGAGCTGAATAAGCATAAACAGGCAGTACAACAGGAGAGATATGCATACCCAGCGATGCTGGTGTGACATTTAATACATCATATTAGCACTCCTGTTAGTACAAAGAGCTGGATGCCTAGCACAGCAGCCTGCAAATTCACAGGCAGAACACAGCCTAGCTGCATTTTGCCCCCCATATAGCCTTCCTCCAATGGTTTTCCTTTGAAAAGCAAAATGCTGCTTGTCTATTACCAAAGGTGAAATTTGGGAAGGAAAATCTGATTCCTTCCTGAAATGCAAAGTGCATGAGGTCCATCTAACCTACCTCTGCTGGCGTCAATCATCCTGCTGACAGCAACTGTCTGATTTAGAACAGTGGTGTAAAAAATATCAGAATCAGGTTCACAATGCACTGATGCTGGAAAGTCGACCCCAGGACAGACAGACTGTGCTTAGTAACAGAGCTGAAGCAGCAGAGAACACACGCAGGATCATAACACATGTCTAGCTCAGAAATACATATAAAACCCCATGTCCTAGTAAAAGCTGACACTAATTCAACACAAAACCCTGCCTTTTACCTTCTGTGGAAACAGTCCATTATTTCTTATCCTTCAAAACAAAGAGTGTTTTCAGGTTATGGAGTATTTCTGAGTTCTCAAGAGATTACACTTCAGGGGATGAATGAGATGCTTCTGTAGTCAGGGTTTCGTGATGGTGAGCAGCAAGGGGGAGGTGATTCTACTTTGAAAGCTTTTTCCCATTCTCAGAAAAGAAAAAAAAAAAAAATTCAACCTGTACTGTGGAGAAGTTTGGGCCTGGCAACCCAATCTTTACTGCTTGATTTGTCAATGAAAATAAAAATAAAGCATAAAAACAACCAAAAAAAATCCATACATCCAACTCATAACAAATAAATGGAATCATCTCTCCTGAGAGCAGATGGAAGCCCCAGTGATGGAGGTAAAGTAGCCTGGACAAAGCACTCATGGATGTGAAAATACTGTCAGCAGCATGCCTGGATCAGCAAGGGATGGACTAGCTGACCTTAAAGGTTTTTCCTTTTCTTTTAATTTTTCCCCCTTTTTCTTTTTTTTCATTTTCTTCCCTACAGTTTTAAGTAAGGGGCTGTGGGGCAGCAGAATTCCCTTGTGCCAAGGGGAAGTCTGATTTTAAGTGGTTCTGGAGATAGTTTGCAGGCTAGCATAGAGCCACCAGTTTTGTCCCATTTGGTTTATGCTAAAATTTGATTTTAACATTCTCTTAGAAGGTGAGAAGAGACATTGCTACTTTTTTTTTTCACACTCCTTTGGGACAAATACATTGCAGGGTGTCTCTTGGCTCTCCTCTTCCTTGCTTCTAAACTCCATTTAGTGATAACATGGGATTGATGAGTCTAACTTCATGAAAAATGTTTACTAGCTTTGTTATCATGAGTGATACTAAAAGGAGCATAGCTCAGTTTTCAGATGGTGAAGGGGAACTTGTAATATAGGCACTTGGAAAAACTCCATTTGAATTCATAATCTGAGCCAATTTTCTTTCCTTTTGGAGTGAACTACAGAAAAAATATTAAATGTCAACTTGCCAAAAACATAACCTCTGCCTATAAACACAATGGAGACGGACAAACATTGTGTGGGGAAATGCCAATTCAAATTCAAATCTTAATATAAATTTGGGGTTTGTAAATACTTTGAGACATAAAAGTTGGCTGTTTCCCTAGGAAAATGAATCAATTATTTAGGAGTGTTTGTGAGAAGCCAGCTTAAATTCATAACAAGACTATCAGTACAAGAAATAAGAATCTAAACATCAAGTTCACTGAGTCAGGCAACATAACCAAACCCATCTCTGGATCCAAACTGAACCAACATTTAGAACCACCTACCGAAATTATGTGAGAAACATTTGAAATTATGAGTTGATACAAAGAGCTTTTTGCCTTCTCATAAATATTTCAAAAACAAAAAGGGAGGGGGGGGCTGGGAAAGAAGCCTGCATTCTCCATTTCTCCTATTGCTTACACCAGTCTTTCTGATTTAGGGAGGATCACTTCTCTGAGCCAGCTCTCCTTCCTCATAAGGCAGCTGGGAAGAGGGAAACGTAGGCTGAGTCTATATTTGTATATCTGTTTGGATTAGAAATGTACTTTTATCTCCCGGTCACCCCCACAGTCTGCACTGCGGTGAGTGTTACACAAGGTCAGATAAAAATAACAAATCTTGAGCCCAAACTGTTGAAGGAAATTCATTTTATGGGACCATAGTGGAGCAAGCAAGAAACAAATCATCTCCCAAATACATATAGCACAGAAATCAGGCCCACAGCATCAGCTGTGGCCCTCCTTGGAGCTCATAAGGTGATGGATGACTTATTGATATCGATGCTGTCACACGGGAGGCAAAGAAAGGAAAAGGGAAAGACTGGGAAAGGCAGCGAGACCATCGAGGGCTAGTTGACACAGCCTGGGAGTCAAAGTGGACTCCAAGGTTCATCCACTTCCCAGCACCTCAGCAATAAAAATAAATCCTATTAACTTCCATCACAATTGAGTTCTTGTTCAACTCTGCCACAGTAGCCAACTCCTATTAGAGAGAGGGCACGTCAAGGGCCTGAGCTTAATCCCTGCTCCCAACTCTGTGTGGCACCCTCTGGTCAGCATCCTCTGGTAGTGAGAGACTCAACAGGCTTGTGAGATCCTGGAAATTGGTTCAAAGAGGCTGGAGAACACTTTTATCAATCTAGCTGCCTGTACACAGGAGCTGGGTCCCTCTTCCTTGCTGACTTTACGTGCAACAAAACCACCGCGTAAAGCACAATGTATTTATTAAGAAATAAGTGAGAGCAGATTAGTTCTTTTTAAACATTTTAAGTTACTTGCTTAACCAGATCTGGTAATAAAAGCTAAAGCCAAAAAACTTGAAAAGCTTCATTAACAGAGAAAAAAATAACTTTAACGGTCATTGCTATGGTTTAAATTAGAAGAATTGGGAGGGTGAGGAGAGATTGCTTTGAAGTGCCCTCATCCTCCAAGGAATATGGCTCTTGCTCCAGTTTTTTGCTGATGTTCATTCTCACAAGCCCAACTACTATGTGAGTCACTTGGAACTGGTTTCAAATTTTAAATATTACAATCCAGAAGTCTTATTGCATCTAACCTCACCGCAGTTTTCTTCATTCTTCTAAATGACTTCTACAACTCTGCAGGGCTTTGTTTTGGCTTGGGTTTTTTCTTCATTTTTAGTATGTGTATGTTATTTTTCAAAAAAGTTCTTCCTGCAAAGCAGCCCTTCAAAGCAAAAGCCCCCACTCTTTTAAATTTTTTTCTCTTAGATATCAAACTATTTGTGTCATTCTTGTCCATGCTACATGAAATATGATCAAAGAGAAGTCACAGAGCTAAAAAAACATTAACTTTCACTTTTCTTCCTGCTTTACTTATGTAGTAGATTTTGCAGTTTCTCTGCAAATAGCCGAGCTGCACTTACTGTTTTCTTTACTTTCCAATTGCCAATGTCAGTGATGCCTTCATATACACTTCATCTAGCCTAGAAGAGTGCAAGAAGAGCCAAAGCTGAAAAAAAAATACTGAAAGCTCTCATAACAGCCTTTATCCAGCAAGTTTCAACAAGGGTTCATTTTGCACTTTCCCTGTATTTAATGAAAACAATTTCAAAGTTGAATTGTCCTCAAGCACTTTCAGTTTTGTTTTCTTCTTCTCATTCTCCTTTCTTGTTCCCCATCAGTGAATGGACTCTGTAGCAGTAGAAAACCAAAATACTCAATCATTGTGCCCTTTCAATGGGCCATAATGATACTAAGGCTGCATAGAGTATTAGGCAATACAGTGTGAATAAACCTCTGTTTTTATATAATAATCTGAATTTTACAGGTTCCTGGGAAAACTGTGCACTCATCTGTGCAAGTTTTCCACAGTGCATACAGAACTGTTAACATTTGCCAGAACTTCCTCGTTTTAGTCCTAGAACTGTCATTGTCAAACCAATCCTGTGTTTCCTAATGACTGAGAGGTAGCAAGAATCCATACTGAAAGCTCCCCAGGGCCTTTAAAAGGTTCCTGTGTTTGAAACAGCACATCTATCCAATCTGCAGTGGTCTGCTCACTTAAGAACACTAACTGGTAGAGATAAGCACAGGTTTCCAGTTTCTTACCTGCAGGGCAGTGGTTAGGTGGTTTATAGGCAAGATGACCTCAGGTTGTCGCCAACTTCATCCTGTAATTCTGGGTGCTCACATAAATGTCTGAAGTTGTACACGTCATATTAGCAGCCACCTGAAGGCTGGATGTGCTATCCATTCTCCTCCTTCCCAGGAATGGGGGAGAAAGCAGTGGGAATACATCCAGCACTTTGAGCAAGTGCTAAAGGGGAAAGAGGAGAACAAAGTGAGCAACACGGTGACTTCATTAATAGATTTTCATCCACTAAATCAGTTTGCCCTCAAGAATCAAGAGGAGAAAATCTGAGTCCACGAGCATCATGCAGAAAAAGACAGAGTGCAGATCAACTGAATGGATTCTTGATAATTTTAAAGTCTAGTTTGTATAGTCTGTTTAGATTATTTGAGAGTTTTCACCAAAGCAAATGAACTCCCTTACCTGATGTGTGATGATTCCAGATTCTTCACTGTTCCTCTGTCCATCCATCCCATCTGTCATGGCAGTGTGGCTGTCTCAGATCACTTCTACATCCAGAGCAAAGTTCTTGAACACAGGAAAAAAACATACAAAATCAGGACAATCAGGGTAAACTGGGACCCCTCAATCCAGCACTTGGAGGATTTTGTGTTGCTTTCAAGCCCAGGGCAGAGTTATATTTTTTTCTGTTATAATCTGGCCAGGGTCACATCAGGCTCTGGTGGCACTCCAGCAGCATCACACCACAAATGGGTCACCCTTAGGTGACACAGTCTCATGCCTGGGTACAAGGAAAAGATTTGACTTTAGGGTTTTGCAGCTTTGACACTTAGAGCAATCCCTTCTCCGTTAATAAATTAAAGTTCACCTACAAGAAGACACACCCCACACTTAGTACACCAAATCTCTGCTTTGTTAATCAAGATAAAAAAGTACTTGTGATTAATTCAGAAAAGTAGCATCAGGCAGGTGACTATGGCATCTGCTTGACATATTTCCCATTCCTTTTCTATCACATGATGAAGACTCTCTGTACTAGTAAAGCAAGGTATTATAAACTCCATATCCAAATTTTCCACCATGCCAGCAATTGTTTTAAGCCTGCTTCTTGTGCCTTTTATCTCTCTTACAAATCTTGAAGGGAATCGGATTCATCATTACACAAATGGCCTTTATTTCTGGCTGTTAAAAACCTGATGATGAGCAACATTTCCAAGGAAGAAAAAGCAGTCAATTTCCGAAGCATGTGCAGAGTTAATGTCTGCAGTAATTGCGACTAAGTACGGTAGAGCAGAGATGCTCTGCCAGCTGGAGCCAGGGATTAAAAAGGAAACATCTGTGCTGAGATTATAGGAACAGAGGAAGCTGTGGGAAGGAAGGAAGCGAGAATGCCCATGTAGGTCCACCTACCTCATTTGAACTTCTCCTTTTCCCCGTGGTTTTGTTTTCCTCTCACAAAATTCCATGTATTTGCCACCATGAGTGCAAAGAAAAGCCTTGTCTGACTTCTCTGATGTTTGACCTTTCCTTTAGACCATCCTCATGGCCACACATTTTACCAGAATGAGTCTTAAGAGCAGGAGTTGGGCACATCCTTAAAACTGAGCATTTTTTAAGTGATTTGCTGAAAAAGGACACCTTTGAACATAATGACTTGAGATAAAACTTTGGGCCTCAACCAACAAACTACTTTCCTAGAAACTAACTTTAGGCAGACAAGAAACTCCCTCAGTCTCAATGGGACTATACACAAACTTAAATTTACATGAATTTAATTATTCAGGTAGACTAGGAGCTAAACAAGCAGGAAGACTACAGTCCAATAGCAAAGTATTGCCAATTATATCAGAACTGAAATGCATCACTGCAGATATTGAATACTGACTGTATGCTTAATTCTGTATTCAGTAAAACATGCTGAATGTAACGAAAATTTTGTTATTTTCAGGTATCAGAATTTTAAAACCTGTCCTTCTTTTAGGAATTTTTTTCCCTTCATTCTTACTTAAATAGTGAATGAAAGCTGCTGGAGATGCATGCCAATAAAATAATAAAAAACTCTGGCGGCTAGGTAATGTGTTAAGGAAGACGAGACATACTTAAAACAATTTTTAAAACACAGCAAGGAGAAATTTCTATACATGCACAGACATACATTTTGCTAGTCAGTTTGAATTCTAATGAAATATTTTATGTTGCTTTTATCCCTCCCAGTACTGAAGATTTACAAATTTGCAGTAGATTTGCAGAAATTGCCCTTGGTACAGAAAGGTCAAAAAGAGATAGAGAACTCTTCACATTCACAATATTTTGTTTTTATTTTTATTTCTACTCCAATTGCCTTTGAACTTGTGTTCCTCTGGTGAGGTGAAAACTCAGGAGTGAAGGAATTGAAGGTGAGGAGAAGGAGGGAGGAGAGGAGGAAGAAAAACTAGAAGGGAATTACTCCTTTCAAAAATAAATCAATCAATAGAAAAAGCACAGAAGTATTACTTTAAAAAAAATAAAAAAATTCCCAGAGCCAGCACACACACACTCCATTTCTACTAATTGGATTGTGATGTGTTTGCCTTTAATATGTGCAGCCAGCCCCTATGCCCTGCCTTGTGCACATGTCATGTCCTTTTAACATCAGCAGCCACTGGCCTGATTCTCAGTCCTTGATAACATGTTCCCAAGTAGTATCGTGTAACGAGGGGGAACACAGAGGGAGAGGAGGGGGCGAGCAGCCAGAGCCAGCACAAGCCATTGGTGGCCTTGTTGAAATGCTGCAGACAATCCCCTTCTAATCACTGACCCTTTCGTTTGATTCCAATTCTTTGTTTCTTGTTGATACGTCAAGGAAAGGCTACGCTGGCCATCAAACAAAAGGATGGATTCGAGCTGGGTTTTTCCTTAATCCGCTCTTCCACTTTCTCCCTCACCCTGCTTTCAGCAGATTTTCAATATCATTAGTTTCTCTGAGTGTTTGCGTTTTGCTGTTCTTGTTTAGAAAGGGAGGAGATGTCAGAGACCACAAAAACTGTATTGGGTTCAAACCACAGAAGTCTGAAATGCTGCAATAGCACTGAGGAAATCCTAAAAGACAGTGAAGGTAGAGAAGAGCATGATGGGCAAGGAGAGGATGCTTGCTTGCTTGCTCCATCCTCTCTCAGACCAAGTTCCCTCTTGCTACTACACCTTTAGACTCAATTAGACTTCTTTTAAGTAATTTGCTGAAATAACTTGTAAAAGTCCCCTTTACCTACCTGGTGGGACAACACATTCTCCATAGAGGAACCCTCTGTGTTACATGGCTGCCAGAAAAATCAGAAGAAATTTATGAGCTGCACTGCCATAATATTTTCCTTTCTTTTCACTCACTGACTCTGTAAAAGGCATTATAGAAATCTTTAGATGCAAGTATTTTGCCAGTTCCTTGAGGAGAGGAACAGATTAGCTATTTAACTCTACTGCTCTTTTAGTGAGATTGTCCAGATAGGACATTCAAAATAAAGAGTTTTGAAAATAATTTGTTTCCACCATCACTAGAAGTGAAATACACCTGAATAACATTGACCTTCTTTTCAAGTGTGTAGATGCTTCTGCACAGGTTAAATGTCAGATTAAAACCTACATGGACTTTTTGAGTGGCATGTGAGCAGAAATCAGACAAGACCCAGACACCACAAAACAGACTTTGCACTTATTCTGGGACCACATCTGAGTGCCTGATCATTTTGCCTGATTTTTTCCATTTGATTTATAAAAAGAGAGCGGTGAAGTTGGACTGGGATACATCAGACCGCAAATTACTGCAGACTTTGAGGTCTCACTGGTTGACTCTCCAGGGTTTATCTGAACTAAGTGCACGTTGGGTTTGCTCAATGGAACTTTCTCCTAAATGTAGTTTCTCACCGGGTTCCTGATGTGTCCATACTGGTGTGAATAAGAGATACCTTCTGGTTCAGTGAAGATACAACTTTGCCTGCAAAGTTACTCAGTCAACATCTCCAGTGTTTACTTTCTGCTTTTAAGTGAGCTAGAGGACTTTTTGGACTTCGTTATGTCAGAAATACTGAACTCACTGAGTGATGCTTTGCCTAAAGAGCAGCCCCTGAATTTCCTGAAAAACAGTTAATAAAAGTAAAATTCCATCCAGCAGGGAACAAAAGAGGAATAAGATTCACAAATCCAAACTAGAAAAGTGATTATACTGCCTTCCTTATTTAAGTCATAACAAATACCAAACTCTGTATATTCCATCTCCTTAAAAAAGGCTTTATGGCACTATTTTTTTCCACACAGGTGATGGTGTGCAGTGGGGTAACACAAAATTCAGCCTGCCTTTCCTGTTTTGGATTCTCAGCTACCTCAGATCACCAGCTAGGTGTCAGGTACCTGCCCTTAGCATCTCTCACTGTGTTACCTGTTAAAAACAAAAGTCCAGCAGCAGCAGCTTTAAAATTTTGTGAAATGACATCTTATGGCTGTCTCTATCAAAACATATCCAGAATTTTAACCTGTAGCTTTTATCACTTTACACAGCTGAGCTATTTGTTTTCTTAAACTGCTCTGACCATCTCTTGGGGCAAGAGCAGGTAATCCAAAGCTTTCAACTGATGACAGACACTACAGAGAATAAAACAGTGCCAGCATGGACCATTTCAAAGAAAACCAAGGCAAACTTAAAATATCCTTGGAAAGGGGGAAATAAGGTAGCATATGGGAACTCAGCACTTTACTCACTTTCCTTAAGGAAACATTAATAGCAATAAAAACCCAAACCATCTAGAGCTCCAGGAAAACAAACAAACAAGCAAACAAACCAACAAACACCTAAATCCTTAAAACAGTAAGGATCCTGGCTGATGCAGCTTGAAATATTAATTAATTCTCCCCTTGACCTGTGTTTGCTTAGAAGATGTGCACATCCTGAACTCTGAAACCCCTCCTGCACCCTCACTGTGTGTCACTCCGTGCTCCATCCCAGTTCTGCTGCCGTGGGTTTCAGTGGCACTAGCACAAGCTGCTGACAATCTCTGTACCTGCAAGCTGAGCCTGTGCACCAGTCAGATGTGCAGCTTACCAGCGTGTTACTGTGAGCAAAACCCTATAATGTAGCAGCTTGGCAAGGGAATAGTTTCCCTTTTATCTCTTATTAAAGGGGATCAGGTGTTTGCCCATGAGAACTGCACTCTAAGAGACATGATTCTTTTTTTTTTTTTCCCCTGGAATATGCCCATAAACTAGATATGTGTCTGTTTAAATAAGCATAAAATTATGAGTATCCTGCAGCAAAAATGAGACAGCAGCATTCAGGAGTAATGTGGATAAAAAAGCTCATTCTTTTCCCCTTCCGTGACTTTGGTGGTGAACTTTGAGCCTACGGAGAATTCTCAAGGACACAGAAGAAGGGTCCCTACAGCTGACAAAGCCTTTTTAGAATAAGGTTTTCAATGTATTTGATTGAGAAGTAGCAGTATAAAAGCTGTGCTCTGTTTTTATGTGCGCAGATAATCCTCAGTATGCTGGCAGCTCGCTGTGTTGAGGAGCAGCGTCTCCCTCAGGTTTGCCACACACTCTCCACTTTTCCAGACAACAGAGAGGACTTCTCTGTTCTCTGAGTTGAGACTAAGGAGCTTTATTAGTTGCACTGACTGCAGGATTCTCGTGTGCTTGAGCCTTCTTATTTTAAAGCCTTTCATTTCCCAAGACAGCTGCAAGGTGTCCCTTCAAGGATTTTGCTTTTTTTGATTTATACTTTTATACACTCAAATCTCAACCGAGATATCCCAGCCTCATTCCATTGCTGACCTCACGCTATCAAACTGGACTGACCCTCCATCTCCCAGGACTGGGCTGGATTCCAGCCCAGGTTATGGAAGCACTGGGGCAGAGCTGCCAAGCAAGCCATCAACCGAGTCCCAGGGAGACACTTCACCCAGAGCCGCTGCCGGCCACGTGAGCCCGCTCAACTCTCCACCCTTTGAACTTCTGACTCCAGCCTTGTTTCCAGCCAAGGGTTCGTCCTGGGTTCACTTTGTTTTTCTGAGAAAATCCTGACCAAGCTGAGCACGGCGATCCCACAGATGGCATGGAAGTGGATGACACGGGGCTGAGAACTGCAGACAATAATGAGAAATAGTCTTTTTTTTTTTTTCTTTTCAAAAAAGCAGCAATTTCAGCTAGAAGTGAGCTTGTTGGCAATGAGTTGGAGTTCCTGAGAGCCAAGGCACCTGCTTCTGGTCATTGTTCTCCATCTACCACACCTGTAAGCGTGAGGATATCCAGGTATTTGATAAGCCCCAACCTCAGCCAAGAAGATCCAGCCTGCAGAGAGGCAACACCCAGGGGTTGACACTTCTGTGTCACAAATCTGCAAGTGAAACACACCCAAATGAAATAAATACCTTCACATTACATCATCACGCTTTTTTAAACTTTAAAAGAAAGGGGGAAGAAAAGGAGATGCTTTACTGGAATAACCTTACTGTCAGAATCAGACTAGAAAAATGCAGCTGCTGCATAAACCTCTTGCCGAAAATCCTTCCACTGTCAGAAAGCCCCTGTTCTGCACAATATATTTCTCTTACATTAATACCGTAAAAAAAAAAAAAATGGTAGAAGTAAGAGAAAAGCAGCTTTTATTCAGGAGAAACTGAGGCAATTTGAGCCAGTGTAGGCTGGATTAGCTTCCAGCATGGAAGCCATTTAAATAAACCTCTAAACAGTCCTTAGTACTTGCTTAAATAATAAAGGGGAGAAAAATAGATGTTTTAAAGCTGGAGGTCTATAAAATCTCTATCCCTGCCCTATTCAAGAGCCACCCTTAGCTGCTGCTGATGAGAGCAAAATTGGGAGCAAATAATACTACCATCCTGCTTCCTCAATAATGCCTTTAAAACATATAAGTGCCAGTTGAATTAGCCTATTTATAAGACTCCTTTTTTCCCCCTGACTGTAAACTCCTAATGACTCTCCGTTACACAATGCAATTCAATATGACTCAAGCTTCCAGGGGTCTTGATCCCCTCTAGATAGTGTACCACAAAAGTGATTTATAAACTACAGTCTGAGAAAGTCACAGAGACTGAAGTGATTTGAGAAAATAGTTCAGGCTTGTAAGTGAATACAAGTGCTATGAATTCCAATGACAGAATAATACCCCCTCCCCAAATCTTTTTTTAGCTCATTTCATACAACAGAGAGAAAGGTAGTGTTGAAGGAAAGAGAGGAAAGGAATAAAAAGCCCAAAGGGGATAAGAAAATTGAGAGCTGTGTGGTGAGGGCTAATCAGGCACACACGAAAGTAAGATTTTTTTTTTTTTACTTTTTTTTTNNNNTTTTTTTTTTTTTTAGTATGAAAAAGTGTAATGAGAGCCTGTTTGCATTGCAGATCATATCTCTGAAACCGAGCAATTTTGAATGAAGCACTGGCTGGAGGAGGCAGGGAAAGAGCTAATAAAAGCAGAGACCACTGATAAGCTGAACTTGGATATCAGGTGTATCGTTGGACGAGAAAAATACATATTTGTCATCCTTCCTTCCCCCCAAACAAGTGGGCAGCAAACCTGGGTTCTTGTATTTTCTTTTCTCAAGAAAGACTCTACATCTCAAAAGTTATTTTGGGTTGAACTTGGGGGGGGAAAGTAGAAAGAATCCCATTTCTTTCTCACAAGATTTTCCTATCCGAATTTCAAAAGGGGCTGTTATTTTGGAGTCTGCTCTCTTCCCCCTCCCCTTATCGCCTCTCCCAGTCTTTCATATTGAGGCGTTTGGTCTAAAGACAACCAGGGAGCTAAATATATATTAATTAGAACTCTTGAGGCTGCCATCAATGAGATACAATTATCCCAAACTGTTGCTATTACAGGCTCTGATAGCTTCATTTAAATTCCTGAATAAAACATGAAATATCTTTAATGAGAAATGAATATAGTTGTCAGGAGGGAGTAGTTGTGATATTGTTACTAGTTGAGATATAGAAGATGAAGACATAATATGAATACCTCCGAATTTATATAAAAATGATGGCTGTTAGCAAAAGACAGATACTCCTTCAGAGACTTCATTTGGGCTGCATATCAAAAAACATGGAAAATAGCAACACATCTCTTGCAAGGAAACTCTGCTATCGAAAAGGCAGCTGGGACTGCTGTCATGCTGCAAACCATATCAGCTACAAGGTGTAACACTGGTGTAAAAAATTCTTTACCATTAAGGGGAATGTAAACAAATCATATGAGGCCCAGTGAGATGTTCCTTTTGTCTTGTTACTCAGTGACTGACCAGGGGGGTTCAGTGTGGAAAATTCCCCACACAGCCACACACTCCCTTGGTTTTCTTACTTTTTTTTTTCCCCTCTCTTATTTTTAAGACAAATGCCAATGAGGGAGCAGAGACACGGTTCTCTCCCTTTCAAGGCAACTGAAAGGCACAAGGCCAGGCTAGCAAAGAGCAGTTCTTTAAATCACACTGTCAGGGAGAGAGGAGCTGCAGCACCTCTTCATTCCTCCACAGCTGCTTGATGGACTGCACCAGACATACTAAAAATTCACCCCTCAGCTGCAGCCGAGGTTTCCTCACCTGCTGTTATTTTACCACATTTAATGACTCTCTTCTCCTTTCCACACTCGTGTATTTTTCCCTTTTTTCCTTAAAGTGAGATCTCCCGCACATTTTAGACTTTTCATCCAGGAGAATTTCTGAAATAGCTGACAGAGAAGGGGCAGCTCTGACTCCACTGCTGGAGTCCCTCACTTTCCTGGTGACAAAGCTCTCCCACTCCGGCATCACTCCTGGAAAACAGCACCTCCTGGGGTGGAGCATAGCAGCTATTTAACAGCATGTACCATCACTTACACTTCAGTGTAGGTCGCAAAGTGGAGATGATTACCATACTAATTGAAAGGGCATGGGAAACATTAAGGAAGCAGAACATAATTATCCAAACTGGAAATTGCCAGGTCGTTCCCATTCTTGAAGGATCCTCTAGTGACCACAGAGAATGGTCAGGACCTCAATTTAAAGTCTCAGAACAAGTTTGCATCAAGCTTTTTTACATTAAATCAATTAATATGTATATCCTGACTTTCATTTTTGAGATACTTGTAGTGTGGTGTCTCCGTTTCTTCTCCAAGCATTGGTGTTGCCTATATTCTCTAGACACAGAGACAGAAAATTATCTCAGGGATACAATTCAATTTCTCTTAATCAACACCTCTTTGCTTCATCGAGTAAAGCATGTTTAATCCATTTAGAGTTAGTTGTCAAGGAACACACACTCTAATTAATATTTTCCTGAAGATGTTCATACATGACAGTATAATAAATTAAACAAAGAAAGTGAAGGATTGAAGAGGTCCTAAGAGCCTCTTTCAGACTGGACCAGAAGGGAGACCTCCATGGATTCTGCCTTTCTTCCACTCAAGATAAGACCTTATAAGAAGTAAATGGAATTCATATGGATCAACAGATTCCTGAGGCGAGAGAAGAGTTTCCCAATCTCTTGCAAAGCTTATTCTGTCCTTACACTTGCCATATTTGTGATTTTATAGGCTCACAAGCTGATAGGTATGTATTCACACCCCACAATAAGAAAATGGTTATAATTCAACACTCCAAAACTGACCACAAAACACCTTGGAAGCAGAGATGTGCAGTCACAGGACCAAGAGTACAGCACAACCTCAACTGCAACACAACCAAGAGTAAAATACAAATACCTGAATGTCAACCCAAATATTTATGCCATGTTCACATGCACTAGATTTATATGAATAAAACCATTCCTGGAATCAAAAGCCATCTTTAAGGTGAAATATTACAACCCAAAAGCAAATAGGTTGTATTAACAAGCGAGTCCTTTTCCTTTATAGCAAATTTGGGGTCCCCTTGAGATAGTCAAACTTGCTGAAGCAAACACTCACCCCTGACTGCATAAGTCATATTTAAGGAACAGAATTAAGGGCCTCGGAGCCCGACACCGTGCACATCAAGTGCAATTTACAGCCCTAGAATCACTGGTACCAGAGCGATATCCAATTATCCTCATTTTATTTATGTAGTTTATTTCCACCAAAAATTAATTTTATGTTCCAAAAAATTGCTGGATTAATAGCCCTAGTAACTGAGGCCATCTATCAACACAAAATGTACAAGGCAAACAGTGACTCTGCAGATTTTACCATTCATTTTAAAGCAGGACTTGGCCACAGCACTTTTGGAGAGTGACAAGAACATCTAGAGGCCTGTTCAATATTTTTACCCTTTTCTGAGATGACATCTACAGTGTCAGCCAGCTATGACCAGCTGCAGTGGTGTTATTTCTGATGGGAACAGGCATTTTTTCCAGGAGGCAGCTGACAGCAATGACTTTTTGACTGACCCCTTCCAGTTCCTCAAATCTTAAACTGTGGTTAAATAGCAAAAAATAAAGGAAGAAAAAAGTTAGTTTTTTTACCCAAAAGATGGATATTTACTTCAAAATCACAAGTAGTTTTCTCCCTTCACTAGATTTAACCCAAAATCTCCTTTTTTAACTCATCCTAGCACTGCTATGTTTAGGCCCTGGCAGCTTTTGTCCATATTCCTGCTACATCCTGGGCAAGGCAGGGAAGTTTTCTGGGGGAGAGAAACATGAACATGAGAAAGAATAGAGAAGCCAGGCTGTGGCACTGTGATCTCAAGGGTGGTGACAGATATAAAACACATAAACTGTACGCACAGCAGCAAATCCAAGAGTTTACCACTGGGTGTGGTGACAATAATCTGCGTGTGTTATTTGTACCAAAATCTTGGCTTCAGATCTCCTCCAAACTTAGACTTCCTCTTCACCTTCCACTCCCATTGCAACCTCTCCCAGATTCACCCCTTGTCCCCAGGGCCCACTGGCACCAGTGGGAGGGGGCACAGCAGCCAGCGAGTGCTCAGATAAGACAGCCACCCTTGGCCTCATCTCAGCAAGATGTTGGTTTTCCACTCTTTTCTTCCATTGTTCTCTTAATTCTTAAAATAAAATCCCTTCTGACTGAAGGTACCTGTTTGTTCCTATATCCTGAGAAGCCTAACAACAAAGCACTTGGAATTACTTATTGTTATGGCTTGGGGACAAGATTACATCTCTAAGTTTATAAAGCGGCGGCTACGTTTGCCACTAAATACAAATGATTTTAATAATCAGCATTATATTTGCTTCCTTCAGCAGGGTGCCTTGTCATTACTTTAACGATAATAATACTCGCTTTTCATTTGCTAAGTGTTATTATGATTATTATTCAGAAGCTTTACTATAATTAACTAACTGAGCCTCACAACACCCCTGTGAGTCAGGTAAAGAATTATGACTCCTTGCTTTTTTACCTGGAATTGCTGCAACAGGGAAGCTGAGGATTGGAACACAGAGGAGGCTTGGATTAAAACCAGAAGTTCTTACCTCAAAATCCCATACACATCCCACACCCTGAATTCCCTGCCTGCAGTTCACCATCTAGTGATGCTGTCAATTCAAATTCTCCAAGATGACATTTTGGAGGGGCAAGAAAAAAAGAAGGAGAAGGAAAAAGAGACATGGCAATCCCTAACAACGCTGAGACATTTTGCAGCTTTAACAACCTCCTCTGGCAGCTCCCGCTCCCGGCTGGTGTCAGTTCCCAAAACCTGAGCACTCATGTTCAGTGCATGCATTACACACATCTGTATCTATACAGGCGACAGCTTCTGTCTGTAATAGCCACCTGTGAGACCAGGGGAGGGGCATTAAAAATTAAAGAACTGCAGAGTAGATTGGAAGCCAATCTTGGGTTTTATAGACAGGGAAGCGTTTGACAGGTGGTCTCTGCAAAAGAAGTGGCCTTAGAGACACATTTCTCTTGATTTTATTTTTTAATTAACTTTTATTCTCTGTATTATCGTGTCCTCCACACACACTCACACACACACACACACACTTCCTTCCCTCCTCTTTTCAGCCTGAAATGCTGATTAACTCACCAGACTCTCACCACAGTGCAATTATAGATACCTTCAGTGTTGAAATCCAGCAGGAATGTTTTAAATATCTTTTCATCTATCTACATCCTGATGCCATTCATCTACCCAACAAGCCCAAAGACCTTGACAACCACACATAGTCAAACTGCAGTGCTTATCATCAAATTAAGGCAAGTGGCTCACCCTGTAACTCACTGCAGTGAGTGTCCAGCACAGCCTGTAATTACAGGGCTGCTCGGAGATGAGCAATCCCAGCCCTGGGTCAAGCATGTGCCTGTTAAGCTCTTCCACATGTGCCATTCAGACCCTTCCTGTTTGGGTTTCGTGTACTGGTTTTGCACCTCTCGCCTCAATAAAACCAGATGACCTCAGAGAGACCTGGAGGGCCATCTCCATCACTGTCTGCGGGGTAGACTTCACCTCCTGCCATAAAAACGCTTCCTCACCTTCCCTCCTGCTCACCCCTCGCATTCCCGCTTTCAAGTTAATTGGAATAACACATCTGCAGCCAAACAACAGAACCCAGTGCATCCCCTCCAGGCCCCCCCTGCCCTCTCCACCCCCCCCAATCTTGCTTTGCTTCATTGACTCCTCCAAACCCACCGCATTTCGACAGGAGCACTTAACCTTCTGCAGAATATCTTTATGCTCCATTTTCCTTTCCATTAGGAAGGAGATGAAAGCAAGCAGAGGATGCTTTTGTACAGCTGCTGCTGCTGCCAGCAGATGTGCTCTCCCAAGCCTGTACGTGCTTTAAGCATAGGATTGAATACTTTGGGGTGTGAGGGGGTTTGGTGTGGAAGGGATGCTTGGAGCAAGCTTAAGCCAAATATAATGATTTACACCCAAATCAAAGTAATTTCTATTCATGCTGTCCTCCATGTTCTTACCAGAGACTCTACTAACCAGAGCTGCTGCACTTGCTCTACTTTGAGTTCAATTTTCCAATTTCTAAATGTATGAAGTCAAGACTCAAACTGAGAATAACCATAGGCCTTTACCACCTGAAGAAAAGATCTGCACCCCCCCCAATCTTGTTTACTGTGGTATTCACCTCTTTCCTTCCAAATTAAAAATCACTTCCGAGGTTTTCTTCATAAAAGTTAATTCATGGCAACAATGGGAATACATCCATGTATATATATATATGTATAAACCCACTTTCTAAATAATTTTAGAAGGATGAAAACAAGCATTATGAGCTTCTACACGGAGATAAAAAATCCCAAGTGACTGATGAGCACCAGTAACTCTCTGTTCATGTGTTTCTGAAAGACCTTGTTGCATCCCACTGAGAATCAGTTCTGAGTCAAAACTTGGGCAGCTCCAAGTGCAGGAAAACTGGATCTAATAAAACTGTCCAGACTGTGTCCTCCCAGGAGTCATTTCACCCACCAAAGATGCAAGCACATCTGGGCTAGGCAGCAGCTGAGTATAAATTAATACAGAGGGAAGTGATGAGTCTTTTCTGCACCTGAACTGCCAAATGTATTTTGGGAAGATCCTGTTTGGAAGCTGTTCAGTCCCATGTCCATTCTTGCTTGTTTGCCATGCTGTAAAGCATGTCTGGTTGTGACCTCTCTTTTCCATCTCGGGTTGGAGGAAGGAGAACGGTGTGGGGATGGCAGGGCTTAGCTCTGGATCTAAGTTTCCTCAGTTCAGTCCTTTGCTCTGCACAATCTTTTTGTATGTCTTGGGGCAAGTCAGTTAAACTCAATTTCCCATCTCTAAACTGACAGTATTATTGCAAGTGCAAACACTGTTCGGCCAGGGAGGAGCAGAAAGGAGCCAAGTGACCAGAGCTGCAGCAAATACCATTGTGATAATGGACTGTAAGGAAAGTGTCCCTCATTCCTTGATTCCCAACTCAAGCTGGCCTGAGGTGGTGTTAATGAAGCTGTAGCATACCCAGGATTTGGGAAGGGTGTGTTCTGGTCATAGATTTCAGGCAGAAGCTGTCCTGCAGCAGGCAGAGCAGTCAGAGACCCCTTGAAAACCACTTTGGTGGCTTGCCCAGCTCCAACAACAACAATCACTCTTCCCTCCTTAGTGCCATCAGGACCAAATCAAAGCTACATGAATCTCTGTCATTCTGTCCCTTCCCTTATTGCACCAGAGGCTCAGAGAGCCTGGCTCTGCCTTACCAGTCTCATTGTATTAGCTTGATAAACCATCCGTTTACCTATAATTCAACAGACTGTAAAAATCCTTGTGGCTATTGCACAATAAGGAAAATAAATAATAATATGCCTTAACAAGCACCAGTCGAAATAACCAGGATTTGATGGACCCGGCGATAAACAGCAGATTTACTTTCCTGGGAATGCAGACAAACTAATCAGATTTAGTTGGCAGCTATGAAAACACAACTGATGGGAGGCTCAGCGCCGGCTCGCACAATCCCCTCCGTCCCTGCGAACGCAGAGGGGCATGAAAGGAATGGACATTAAAGAGATAGCCTATCATCATGTCCCTGTGCTGCATGCAATGCCCTGGCACGCTGACAGCTGGCTGGCAGCTTTCCATCCCTGGGAAGGGGGATACTGGTCCACACAGCCCAGACAGCAGTTTAACCCCGGGGTCAGAGGCCAGTCAGGCGTTATCTACCGACTGGGCGCATTTCCTCCGCATCTGTGGCTTCAATATTCCTGAAAAAGACACTGACAGCAGGATGAAAGCTAATGGGAGCTCCTCTGGTATTTAGAAATTTAAAGGCCTACATTCATTTTTAATGACCTTGGAAACTCACTTAAAAAAAAATAAATAAATACCTAAAAACAAACAAACAAATAGTCAAAAGCAATTTAGGTTTTGTGAGAGGAAGAAAATTACTCCCAGTCTGCCTTCCCTACCTGGTTTTTCAGGACTTCTAGCTGTTGGACAAGAGGAGAATTGCTGTGTGCTTTGTTAACTAAAACATAATTTTCAGGTAAACATTCTGACTATGAGATGAATTGTACAGTTGTGCCTCGCATGTACACCATTAAGCTTTTATTGCACAGGATGGAAACAATTCCTACCTCAGCAAGGTAAAGACCATCATTATCTCCTCCCTGTTCTTCTGCACAGGTAGATTTTGACAGACCCTTGTCAGTCTGCATGAGGCATAGGGCCAGTTTTTGAGCTAAGTACTTATTTGGGACTTTCCTGTGATATTTTAAAGCCATTCTTGCTTTCCAGCTGTCTTGGAGGTGCCAGTGCTGTGTAAATTGGAGCAGCCCCTAAATCTGATCACATTTATGGTGCCCGCAAAAGCAACAGGGAGCTGCTCCAATACCTCACTGCCAGGCAGGCAGACGGGGTCCTTGATGGTGTCCCATCTGCCAGACACCAGGATGGAGAGGGCAGAGATGTCCTCAGAGCCCTCCTGCCCTGCCAGAGATGTTCTGCAGGTGGGTGCCCCAGGTACCAGCCCTCCCACTGGGGTGGCAGCTTTGTGGCAGAAAGGGCCACCAAGGAGCTGCTGATGCTGCCACAGACCTCAGGGCCAAGGTGTGTCAAGAGAGATGAAATGAATCCCTTTGCCATTACCCAGGTGGAGTTGAGCTTCTCTTATTGATTATTACAGCATTATTTCTGGAGGAATGCAGCTGTAGATGGAGCCAAGATGACTGTCTCCAGCGGATGATGCTCCAATGTTTATAGGTGTACTGCAATTTAATTTTTTTTTCTTTTGTTATCTTTTGTGATGAGAAAATCCAAACACTGGCTGATTGGGCACTATTAATGGACCAAATAGCTTTTCCCATGTGCCCAGCTGATTATTATACAGAACTCACCACAGAAATAGTGACCAGAAGACACATCAGGAGGACCTTTTTGCCAATTCTTATGAGTCATTGGTACTTACTGTCTCCTTCTCAGTCATATCACAAAACCATCTCTCTATGATTATTATCTTTACTGGCATCCTCTGTGGAGTGGTAGCCAACACCAACATAGCCTCTGCATTTTAAAGGTGACAGAGATGGATGAGGTCATTTTCCCATCCCTCATGTCATTTCCCTCCCTGTCTACAAGGGTGCTCCTTAGGAGAATATCCTAATGGAGGGTTTGTCTAGACTAGCCTTTAATTGACTCTAGCAACAGGACTTCCTCCATTTCTCCAGGGAGATCATTCCACCACCCGACAGACCTCACTGCCAGGAAATGTTTCCTGATATTCACCTTACTAACTCCTTCCTCAGTCCTGGAGCTGTGCTCAGAGAATACAATGTACAAGCAAAGCTGTAGATCCCACCCATCACACCAGGGTATTCTCACATGGACCACACTTCAACAGGCCTGATAACTTCCTGCTTGTCAACTTTTATCCTTTCAAAGCCCTAGATCAACATAATTATTTTAGTTTTCTCCCTTGGCTGCACATTAATTTGTTTAGTTTATGGAAAGGGGTTTTGATAGCAGTGGAAGAGGAAATATCACCTTTTGGGTAGCCATTATAAAGAGTCAAATGTTTTTAATTTACTACAGGGACAAAAAGGTGCTTATGTGTATTCTTCAACAAATTCCAAATTCAGAATGCAGAAGAATGACTTTTCCAAATGATTGTTTAAAAAGAAATCAGTTTCGATTAATTTACTGCCAGAGCAATCACATAAATAGCGAGCAACACATTAATAAGGTAGTAATAGATATATTAATAATGAGTAAATCAATTGTTATGGGCTGTTCAATACTGTGCTTATTAGCTAGGTTTATATTCATCTACACTACTAGAACTGATGAGCTTTAAATAATCTATAACATGTTATTCATGACTTGGGTATTATTCCCTATTAATAATTTACTAAGAGTTTATAAACTATTCATAATTGCATTCTTCATCTCAAAATATGATCTTTGATCTAAAAGTGAATTATAACTTAGGACAGTCTCCACTGGTCTGACCTGATCACACACAGGGGAACCACCCTGGGGCTGCTGAAGCACCACCTGAGCAATTCCCACAGTCCCCACAACTTGCTTCAACTCCTGTTGTGGCTCTTAGGAAACCTGATAGGCAACAGAAATTTGATTTGTAATTTTGCAAAATGCCGTAGCAATAGGTGCTTAGAGCATGGATAATGCTCTCATTGCATCTGCAAATCCCTTTTCATCTGCTGATTTGGAAACACAGGAGGAAGAAAGGATAAAGAGGGGGTCAGCCAGACTACCATGCAGGCATTATTACTACTATCATTATTATTATCATCATGGTCATGAGACTTGCATTTGCCTTACCAGCCCTGTCAAGGCACAGAAACAAGCCCTGCTCTTCTTGGAGCACAAGTCGTGCAGAAAATGGCTGAAGAGGTGCCAAGAAGAAATAGAGTTTTAAGATTTCACCAACCAGCAACAAGCAAAGGTCAACAACCAACGTTCTGGCCTCCTCAAAGTAGAATTTCCACATCTGTACTCTTCCAAAGATTCACCAAGTCCTTGAAAGAGAGATGACAACACTTCAGAAAAAAGTAATCCAATATATGCCACAAAGGAAAGAAAGAATCTGGTTTATTGGTCATTCAGGGAATGGCTAGACTGTGTTAAGAGAGGTGTTTTTGATACAAAGCTATCAATGTTCAAAGCTTTGATAGAAACTTGTGGAAATATTTCATCTAGCTCTGGTATTTAAGAACAGACACCTTACTGGGACAAATGCAGAGTAGGGTATAAATATGTGACAGGAATGTGCTGGCTCCCTCACAAAGAAGTTAAGGGATTTTGTCTTATTTAAACACCAAAATATTGAAAAGAGATTATGATGACACTTCTTAAATGCATTCAGGATTCAGGATGGTGAGACCAGGGGAACAGTAAAGAAAGGTTATGTAATTTGAAGGACACCATTTGAACTAGATCAGTTAATTATATATCAACCAAGAACAATCTCACCATGAAAATAAAACAACACAAGTATTTATTATTTGAGTATTGAAACTCTGTTATCATTTTCTAAAGTTAAACAGAAAGGAATCTGAACTGAAATTTGATAAGCCTTTGAAAGGGGCTGCATAGCCAAGGAGACATGAATCCTGCATGTCAGTATAACCCCAAAGGGCTGAAAGGAGACTGGATTCCTCTATTAGCATTATATTTATCTTATGCATCAGGTTTCTGTGGTTACTTCGGAAGAGCAAAAAGGATTTATCCCCCTCCTCACCCTTTTTGTCTTCTGACAGGCCTGTGGGGTTTGTCTGGGTCCAGTTTGTGCATTTCTTTGAGCCCAAATTGCTGATCAGCCATCATAATGAACAGGATGTAGAAAGATGCAGTGATATACTTACAGATCCACACGTCCCCAGCTTAGATGGAGGCTGGAACTGATGGATGAACTCTTGGGAGAGGAATAAAGTTTGCTGAATATACCTAGATGACATAAACACGCTTTATTTCTTTAGATAACTCAATACTACAATGTATGAGTGATGGGGCAAAATAGAAAATGGAAAGAAAATTCTTCTGGGTATTTGTAGTACCTAGATTTGATTTTGAACTCAATCCCCACATGCTTGCTAGATGGTCTGTCTTAGTTTGTGTCTGAATGACCTTTGAAGGTTTGAATATCCTGAACCCTTCAGAATCAAGTTTGGGGCTGCAATCC
Source organism: Thryothorus ludovicianus (assembly GCA_013397245.1). Taxonomy (NCBI): domain Eukaryota; kingdom Metazoa; phylum Chordata; class Aves; order Passeriformes; family Certhiidae; genus Thryothorus; species Thryothorus ludovicianus. The sequence goes on along the minus strand of VZTB01012392.1, from coordinate 139,893 downwards.
TCCCTCTCTGGAGGAAAAATAATTTCAGAAAGAGCTAGAACAGAAGAAAGATTTGTTATGGCTTGTAGATTGGGTGATTTATCCAGTTTGGAAACAGCGACAAAAGCACTATCTCCTGTTTCCCCAGAATAAGTCTGAATGGTGGAGAAAATTAGCCAACTTTTTTCAATTCTTTTTTCCCCTTAATTATTATTATTGCCAGCCCAGCCCCAGCATTTGACTACACTTAGGAGATTTTTTTTATTTTTTTTTTACCCTGTAAAGTACTTTCTAACAATACTTATTAATTTTGCTGGAGGAGTGGCCCAAGTAACTGGAGTATTCTCCTGTTCTGTCCTCCCACACACAACTCAATCTTCTCCTGTGCTCATGGAGGAACAGCAGCCTCCTCTTTCATGCGTCTGTGCTAAAAGTGGAAAGAGGATTTGACTTAAAGGCACACTGACAACTGGTTTAAAATCTTGAGTTAATTTGGTGTCAAAGTAATTTTTTTTTAATAAAATTTGGGGCTTTCGTTAGAGTGACGAGAGTGAGAGATCTGTTAAATCAAAAGAGAATTAATTACTCCCAGCCATTACTGAAAATACAAACACAACCTGGTTGCATTAGAGCAAGTGAAATTGATTTTAAACAAAACTGAACCTGACCATTTGTGTTTCACTGCCTGCTCTGCAGCACCAACAGCTGCCCTTCTCCAAGGCAGGCTGGCTTATCCAAACTTCACTCCCTGTTTGACAGAATTAAGTATTAATCTGGCCACTTTTAGAGAAAGCTGAATGATAACCCTGTTTGCTCAGACTGTCTCAGCTGATTAAGTCTTGTTTCCAAACTGATTGGCAAGACATATGAGGGTGACAAGCTTTTGTCTTGTAGAGATCTTGAAGTCCATAAATTCTTAGCTCTCTCTTACCACATCTGTTTCTCCATTTAAGCAGTCACAAACCTAAACAACAAACCTGAAATTTAGGAACTGAATAGAAAGCTCTAGCTTTTCTCTTCCCCAAAGCCTTTCTAAATATTTCTGGCATGTTTTTCTTAATCTGCCACTTGACGTTATTCCTTAACTGCAAAAAGATATTAGGATACAGGTTTTGTTGTTGTTTGTTTTTCATGAAAAACATACTATTAGATCCATTTGCATAGAAAACCAACACAGCAGTAAAGGCAGAGTAGGGGGTTGCTAAATGCTGATGAGAGCTGAGGCATATTAACCAGGTATGAATATGCTGTTCTATTCTCTGGCTTTGAAATCATTGCTAACAGGCTTCAAACCTGCTCTCTCATGGTCTATAACACAGAGAGGTGCAGAGGAATGTAATTAACTCCTCATTGACTCATCCTTGCCTCCATATCTGCATAAGGAAGGATGGCATGAGACTGATCCAGTTATTCCATTAAAAACAAAAAGTGATGGTGAAATGAAACCTTTCCTGGCAGTGTTTTCAGTCCCAGAGTGCCCTTTCAGACCACACAGAGACACAGACCCTGCTCAGGGGGGCTGTGAGGTGGCCGAGGTGGCCGAGGTGGCAGAACTGGAGAGGCACAAGCCAGCAGCAGCCTGGGGGACAAGCAGGACAAACCCTGGCTTGGCAACCCTACCAACACATTATCCCTCTCTCCTCACCCTCCTCCTGCATAAAAAGAGAGAGATGGTCAAGAGATGTCATCCGAGGCCACCAAAAGAGCAGTCAGAGGAATTTAGAGGAACTCTGAGGATGGCTTAATTTGAGTTCATGGCAGGCTGCTGGCATAACAACAAATTCAGTGTCCATCACATCAAAAGAGCTCCAAGATATTTTGGAACCTTCATCCAGGCCAGGATTGCCCCTGACAGAAGAGAGGGCTATGCTCCCCACCTGTGACACTACTCACAAGCAGATACAATCGCTTCTGATGAGGCACTTCACAAAACATTTTCCATCAGGCACCAGCACCTTTTTAAATATTAACCAGCAAGATCTGCTGGCTGCCTCTCTGGAATCACCATCTCTGACACTGGTGATCCCAGAGTGGCAGCAGAATTCAGCAGCCAAACCCTGCCTCTCAGCGAGCAGCTTGCAGATGTGGATTTTAATTAAAAATATTTAATTTTCAGCTCTGAGTTCCATTTGCTGTACCTGGCATTACAGTTTGCGGTGCTCATCACACAGACAGTGTTGCTATGTGGAAAGCTCAAGCCTACAGCAGCTCCACCAAATAGCCCTGCTGAGCCCTATTTTGTGTTCAGTCATAACAACCAAAATAGAGCTGAGAAAATGAAAATCATTTGTGGCTCAGAACATACCTTGTACTGGAACAATTCCCTCAGAGATTAGCAATATGGAAAGAGCACCTTTCTAGTCCCACCAAGACACATCCCTGCAGAACTTCTTTATTGTTTTTCATCTGCAGGAGGCTGAAAACTCTAGGCATTGCTCATTTCTAGGGGAAAAAAGTTAAATTTAAATTGGCACCTCGGGCTTGTAGCACATCCACAACTATCTCCAAAGCCCACCTCATCCTGTGGCCATTTTTCCTTTCTGCATTCCCAGAGCTCCTCCAGCTTCCCAGGATGGACCTCCACATAGTTCCCAGTGAGACCTTACATAGCTCCTACCTTGTCCTATTTTCATTGTAAAAAAAAAAGTTTAGACATTTTTTCACTGAAAATTTGCTCTTTTACTTTTTTATTACTCATCACTTAATTTCCCTTTTTTCAAGTTATTTAGTGAATGGTTTTATATATATTTTCACTAGTAGGTTTCTATGTACTCAATGTACATGTACTCAATGAATCCTCAATTGAACACTGTAGAACAGGGTTTAGGGCAGGTCCTACCCATAAAAAAGGTTCTACCTTTGTCCTCTGGTTGCCCCCTGCAAACAACATACAGAGCATTCTTCCGTAGATAAACACTTCTTCAGATTTCAGCAGGGAATTTTCAGCATTTTGAAAATTCTACATTAGGGTTGATAAATAACAGAAAATCTATTCTGATTTACTGTTTAGGTCCCAGGTTTGTAGGGAACGTGGAAGAAGCATATGGGAAAAAAAAGGGCAGAAAGCAAGAAAGCAACTTCAGGGCAAATTTGCTTCCCTATATTAAATATCCAAATATAAATATATTGGATTTTGAGGTTTTTCTAATTATTATGAATTCTGATTATGGAAAATATTTTTAAATATTATTGCACTTTTCATGTCCTGTTTTACCTCCAATTAGGAGATTCATAAGAGGAACCCTCTAAAGAAACTCCTGTTACAAGGGCACATACAAGCCAGTGAGTGCAGGGAGAGCTCATCCCCAGAGAAAGATTTTGTGAACTGTTTGTGGGAAGGACAGTACAGGGTTGTATGGCACCTGATGCAAGGGAGGCATGACATATGACCCTTACTGCAAATGGAAAAATAAACATCAACAAGACAGATTGAAGAACACATCAGAAACAGTAAAAATAAAGTTAAAAATAATCACTGGTAACATTTAGCCCCGAGTGCTTTTCGCTTTGTTATTCTGTATTGACAATCCCACCTACAAAAGGGTCTCTAAGACTTTTTGACTCACAGACAGTCTGGTTTGCTCTGCAGACCCCAATGTATCCATTGTCACCCATGGGAGGGCCCCAGGGCCTTCACTATGCTGCATCTTTGGGGACGGATCAAATGGCTCCCAGACGAGAACAGAACCAGACATTTCCCAACCAAATACCTCTCAGGTCACTGAGCAATGCTCTGGTGGCTCTGCCTCGCCAGCAAATGCCCACGCTGAGGCACGTCAATGAGTAGCTTTGCCTGAGGAACCTTCCTGCCTCCTCCAGGCTTTCTGTGCTGATGGCAGGAGGGACGTGTGCCCTGCTTTGGCCAGTGCCAGCACGGGCCAACAATTGGCCAGAAACCACTGACACAGGCTGGGTGGGCGTGGGCTGAGATCCCTGTGAACTGGGGCACTGCCTGCACACACTGAGGTTTTGACCCACCACAACGACTGCTGAGGGAGTTAGAGAAGGTGCAGGTGGCTGAGGAAGAGTAAAAGAGGAGAAGAAAAACTCCCCTTATTGCCACAGCTCCTCAGTTACTGCTGATGAGCTCTACCAGCCATGGCAGGGCATGAACACAAGACTGAAGGAGTCTCAGACTGGGTTTGGGGGTGAATTGCACCAGCCTGTTGCTGCTCTGAAGTCCCAGACACCAAATGTTGTAAAGCCAAAACAAAGCCCAGCCCCTGATTATAACATCTTACAGCCTTGGGACATGCAATTATTCATTCAGATGAAGCTTTATGTCAAGAGCTACTGTTTTACAAGACAATTGGGTATTGCTGCAGATGACTGCCACAGCAAGGACATTTAGGAAATCTCTCAAAATCACCCTGTGAGTGCTGCCATAGGATCCAGAGCACAGCTGCTTCATCACTCTATTCCAGGCTGTCATGTCGAAGGATAGCAAAAAAACATCAGGGAGTTGTTTCTACTCCATGAAAATGAGCTGTGTTACCTCTACAGGGGAACAAATCTCTTCTGTAGCTAGACCAGACAGGTTAGGCAAGAGGACACCAAACTCTCATCCCCAGCCATCTCACATGACAGACTGGACACTGGAAATTGTGCCATGTCCCATGCTCCACACTACAGGATCCCAAAAAGACTCTCTGACAACCACTGCTAGCTTTTCTTTCCTTGTGTCTTGAAGAGTCCACCAACAGTGATGGATTGGGAGGGCAAAGCTTGCCAAAGGACACTTTGGATGTCGGACAGCTTTCCTAACCCTTCTAAGTAGCTCCAGAATATGAACAAAGAGGAACTGCCCAAGTCCCTCTAACATGAAAATCTCCAGGCTGATTTTCAAAGATTCTTGAAGCAGTCCAAGAGAAGTATACCGAGATGTAGAAGAACATGTCAGAGCAAGAATATTCCCTTTCCCCTTTACCTCTTGCCTGCCTCGTCACAGCCAGTGGTTTCAACATCTCTCCTTCCTCACCACCCATGGCACGAGGAACAGACCATGTACCCAGCAGACCCAGAAAAGGGCAGCTCCTGCCCAAACCCAAGCAATTTCTCCTTCCCCAGTCAGAAATGGCATGAGTTCATGGCAATGATGTTCTGCATGAACTTGTTCTCCAAACAAGGACCAGCTTGTCATCAGACAGAAATGGAAAAGGGTCAACCTTTCCTGCCCTTTCTGCACATAACAATTCCTCCTTTCAGGGGGGAATGGCTTGAAAGCTCCAGTTATGGAAGCCTGCTTTCCACAGAGTGACACCTCCAGACCCAGACTCCTCCTCTCCCCTTTTTAGGCTGTGAACAAATCCTTGGTGTTTTGGCCAGGCCTCTTCTCCAATGCAGCTTCTGTCTTTAGGAAAAAAAAAAAAGGAAGAAAAAAAAAAGAAGGAGAGGGGAGGGAGATTAAAGAAAAGAAAAATCTGCACTTTTTGGGGGAAAGTTCTGCAAATATTGTATGCCTCCTCTTTCTTTTTTCTTTTAATTTTTTATATTTTTCCCCTTCTTACATTCACACAAGCAAAACAACAAGAGGGTCCTCTGATGAATGTGGCAGATCGCCATGGTTACGGTTCAGAGATGCAGCAAAAAGCAATTATGGTGGGACAGAGTAGAGAAAAAAAGGAGGAAAAAAAGAAAGAGAGAAATGCACCTCTTTGTCAGAATTTCAGAACAGCTGTAATAACACTTCTGCACCCCAACCACTGCAAAGTAACTGAAATATTGTGGCATGCTAAATGCCAACGCATTAAATACCAGGATTTCAATGTCACATTATTTAAAAAGACAGGAAGCATTAATTTCCAGCTGCACTTTCAGCTTGTTAAGTCATCTAGGGGGAATAGGGAAAAAGGAGCAAGTCCATGGCACAGGGCCTCACATTTTGAGGTGTGAAATAAAACACTGTTCAGCAAGGCAGTGGAATGCACTTGTAACAGATTTAATCTGACAGCAGCTGCGGTTTCCTATTTAAGCTTTGTGTGATTTATTTTTCCCCTTGGTGTTGGAGCTCCTGGAAGAGACAGCGATGCTCTCCTGACCTTGCCCAGTCGGGGGCTCTCAGAGCTCTTTGTCCCCTTGTGTCCCCTCAGTGCTGCTGCCTGTGATGGGCAGGGGAGGTGGGCTGGCTCTCCCTGTCCTCACACAGTGGGTGAGACCTGCTCAGGTCTGACCTACCAAGGGTCACAGGTGGTTTCTCTTGGTTTGGGCTTCTGCAGTGACTGGAAGAAGAAGAAGAAGGGAATTCTCCTTTTTCATGCTGTTGTTTTAATATGATATTGAAAATAAAAGCTGCGTGCCACAGGTGGGGATTATCTGTCCCTAACATTTATTTCTCTGCAGCTTATAAAAGAGTAAGATTCACCTCTGCTTACTTGTATTTAATCTTGATGGTTTCCATCAAAGGTATTACAGATCTATTTTTGGTAATAACAGCAGCATAAAATAATTCCCTTCTTTTTCATACCTGTTGCATACTGCAGCCTCCAGCTGTGTTCTTGTCTTCCTGGCTACGAATCACACCAGAGATGAGATCCTGCTGAATTTTAGACCATGGAAAGAGGCACAAGGTGAGAAACTACTAAAATGGATCTGTCTCCCATCCTGTTCACCAAGACGTTCTGCAAATTGTAGTGCTGAAGGGTAGAGAAAATCATGAAAGGGACAAATGGTGCTGTGTTTGGTACACTTTGGGAGCTACAAAAACAAAGGATGGACAGTGTAATACAACAATGAATAGACAAAACGGCCCAAACAGGACAAAGACTAAAAACTTCACAGGTTATTTACCTCTTTTCTGAATGTTTCCCTCCAGTTTTGTTTCCTGCCTCTTCACAGAAAAGAGCTCTCAGGTTTAACATCCCAATTCCAGCTTTCCTCCATCTGACCACAAGAGCAAGCTCCTCCATCCAGACAACATTGACTCAGAGGACTGGGACAAAAATTAAATTTCCCCATAATAGCAGAGGTCCATTGTTCCTCTCTTCTTCTTTCTATATTATGCCCAGAGAAATCAAAGCTCCAGACTTGCTTCCTCACAAAAGAAATCTGAGAAAACCTGTGCATGAGAAGAAGACACTAAATTTGAAAGAAAATGAAGCATTGCCAAGTCTTGTGGTTATATATCACAAGTCTATTGATATTTTGACTTTTTTAATTGCTTTTTATAGCGCTGTCTTCTAAAATCAAAAATCATCATGAGAACAGCAGTGAAATCATGAATAATAGAAAGAAGGGACTGCTAAAGGTTTAGCAGAGAGATGGAGCCTAAAAAAACCCAGAGTTTGAAATTTGCTTTTTAAAAAGCAATTCATGATTTAGACGAACCTGTAGCAACTTCTCAGCACTGGGATATATCATGTTAGATACTGTACTCAGGAAGGACTGAGTACTGGGGTTTCACAAGAAATTTGTCATAGGAGAAAAGCTCTGTGGAGTGAATCTGAGACCTAATATTGCAGGTCATGCCTTTACTGACTACTGCAACAGCAGAAGTCTCAAGGGCTAAAACAAAACCCAAAATGAATGCTCCTCTAAATCCAACATTTGGATGAACAGGGAAGCTGTGGTGTCTCAGAGAATTCCACTGCTAATGCATGCTCAAGGCTTTTGTTCTCTCAGCACTGGAAATGCTGAAATCTGAAAATAAATAGTAAATTTTTCCTCCAGTTTAACTTTGAATTGAAAAAAAAAATTTTAACAACCTGCCTCAGTTTCCCTAGGCAACTCAAAAATTGTAGTGTTTAAACCCATCAAAGCATTTTCCTAGACATAAAATGGAAAAGGAAAACAAAAGGCCATTGGAAACTCTTTTCCAACTAAATTCAATTTTGGTCCAGAATCACTTCAATTGTTAAACTCTCAGAGGAATTATCAGCAACCCATACTCCAGGAAGATGGGATTAACCTTTCCCTTGACAATTCACACCTTTGGAGATTTGGTTTCCGCTTCATTTTCTCCTCTCTCAGAGCAGTTCCCAAATCAGGGGTAATCAGGGGAGCAGGCTGGGTGTCCCTCAGCCAGCCTGGGACATCAAGAGTGTGGTACTTGGGCAGCAAACATCAGAGCCAAAGCCAGGGATGAGGCACCAAGCTGAAATGGTGGCAAGGCAGCTAAAACAAGCTCAGATTCTATGTGAGACTCCAGGTGAAAGCAGAGACTGTTTGCAAAAATATGTCAAATGATGAGGAAAAAAAAAAGGGCTGGGGAAAAAAAGAAGGCTGGAAGTATAAACTGTTTTAGGAGTTTCAAAATCCACTTGTCTTTCCAAGATAGATAAGAGAGTAAAGCCCAGAAACCTGAAAAGAGAGTATGGTAGGAAGCTCTGGTTTTGAATTTTGAACACGGTGATGCTTCTGCCCTGAACCAACCATGGAGAGCTCCAAGAGGGACAGATCATTAAGGTGAATGAATGCCAAGCTGCAGCCCTGCAAGGTGCTGAACTACCCCAACCCAGCAGGACCTACAAGCACACAGAGCCATTTCTATACAAAACCCCGTGCCCAAATGGGGAACTCCCTAGAGATGGAAAGCAGATCAGAAAAATCAAAAACACCCCAACCCTCTGCAGCAGTGAGTGCCATTGCCAAGGCATCCTTTGTGCACTCGACATTTATATGGGAGAGAGATAAAAGAAGGAAATTTAAAACAAAGGTTTCACTGCAGATTGCTACTTTCTCATTGCTTTATTATTTGTTCTTTGCACATGTCAGATAACTGGACTTGCAAATAGCCTTAATTAGAAATGCAGATTACACTGGGCCAGAACACAGTGGACACTTTCACTCCGGCAATCCTGCTGGGATAACACGTGACCAGTTTGCTAAGAAACAGACTGAAAGTCAAAGTTAGCTTCATTTTTAGGCTGGGTCCTGTTCATAGTCCAGCTGCTGTGAATAATTCTTCATTCTTAGAGAATTTAATGGAAGAAGTGTGTTTCCAGTAGAAACTCCCCCTAAAAGAGATCTGCAGCTCCTTGTAGCAGTTTTATGTGTTGAGGTAGAATCAGATGTGATCAATCCTGAACCTGAGAGCTGCAACCAGAAAAACAGTGTGTTGTCTCAGACCTGACAACAGGCTTCAATACTTGAAAGCTTGTTTCCCTGCCCACAACTGAGATTAGTGTGTCAAATAAAAGATATTACCTTTCCTCACGTCCCTTGGCTTACTTGTTTACTAGCACTCCTCCTAAGAGTGGAACTTCTCCCTCTGAACTTGATGATACATCTAAGTACAATTGCACAAAAGCAGGGCTCCTAGTTCCTGGAATAAATGGCCATTTGATGTTTTGCAGGTGATTTCTTTGAGATTGGCTCATTGCTTCTTTTGATTTTAGCAATGCCTAAAATCCTCCATGTATTACTCAAGATGCGACTGTTTTCCCAGCTGCTGCTTTGCAATCATGACCAAGTACAGAAGCAAGCAAAAATGGACTAAAGTTAGGGATAAAAATAAGATGGTTTATGTCATCACATGCCCTTTGTTATACAGGACACTCACCAGCAGGATAAAAGCTGCTCCAGTCCAAGTGAGGTTCACCTGCTTCCAGGCAGAAGCTCTTGGCTGTTGTACTCCTGGGCATCAGTGGCAGAGCAGCAAGATGGGTCCACAACACAGTGAATCCCAGCTTAACCTAAAGACCAAGTCTGGAAAATTAGCATTAATATAGAGACTGTAGAAAAATATGTCTAAAAAACCCCCCACTGCTTAAAATGACTGGCTATGGATATGGATATGAGAGATATTGTTGCCTTTGTTAAGTTTTTATTAATCGTTGCGACTTTGTTCAGTGTTCACTGAAGAAAGGTAAATATTTCACTAAAGATAAAAAGTATGTAACTGGTTGCAAATAAACCATTAAACGTGTGAACCTGAAGGGAAATATCCAAAAAAATCTGGTGTGAAGATCAAGCCTATTCTCACAGATACAGAAATCCTCATCTCCACTGGTAATGTTTTATGAGTTTGTGAGTGGCAAAATAAAAATCAGCAATCTGCTCTAAAGGATGCTATCATGGTTACAGAAGGCCACAACTTGATCCCTAGACACGTCACAGCTGTCTTGTGTGACCTGGGCAATCTGATCAGATCCATTTCAAGAGGAGTTAACCCTGCTGCATCTCCCACTCCTCAGGCAGATATTGCAGCTCACACTGAGTTCCCACAGCAGAGGCATAGACAATGACTTGATGCTCTCAAGTAAGGCTGAAATTCAGGTGAGAACTGGTATCCTGAGTTTATCTAATTTGCACTTGAGTTGATATAATTTTACAGTCACGAATCAGAGTTTTAAATGTAATGGACTGAATTTCAGACCTGAACCTGGTCAATCACACCTTGCAAATGTGTCATTTAATGCAACAACTGTGAGAAGAATTGGCAGGCAGACAGAGGATGAGAAGAGAATTAGCAAATCTTTTAAAAAAAGAAGAGCTACAAGACTTTTGGCATGGAAAAGAGAGCTGTGAGAGAAAGCTCAAGGATCCAGATTGGCTTTCATGCTCCAAAATACATCCCCTTCCTCAAGGCTTTGAAGGAAATTTCTGGCTTTGAAACTTTCCCTATCTATTTATTATCTACCTTTGATTGTCCAGGGAAGTCTGTTGAGAAGATGTGCTTGCTCCAGAGAGGTTTGGAAAGGGAAGAACAGATCTGGAGAAGGGATTGCAGCGAGCACTGGAAATGCAGACACATCATTGAAATCCTGATCCTTCTGATGCTTCCATTGGCATCATGGCAGGGCCAGGACTATCAGAGCTCAGCTTCTGCATCACCTGCAGCACACCAGTAACTTCTTTATCATCAGTAGATTCTTTTTTTTTTTCACTTCATCATGATGGAACGTGGGCAGATATTTTTAGATGGAGGGTGCAAGCAGAGAAAGAGAAGCTCAGGTGTGGAGCTGCTCAATTCAGGTTAAATGGAATTGGTTTTATTTATTATAACTCCATTTCAACCCAAAATCCACCAACGACTCAACTAATCCTCTCTGCTAAAGAAAAAATTAAGGGGTTAAACATTTCTTTCCCTTCAAGTCAATGAAAAAACTCTTTTTGCCTATGGTGGGAGTAAAATGCCATTTAAGTTTTCTAATATTGCTTCTAAGAAAAGGTTTGGGTGGGAAGGATAATTGCTGAGAATTTTTTTTCCTATGATATCTTACATTGTCTTACTGTCAGAACTATTGCACTGTTACAAAATATTTTCCAAAGTCTTGCAATAAAACGTAGCTGGAGATGTAAATAAAACATATAACTAAGTTTGTGACTTTCCAATTTAGAAATGGCAAGAAGGTCTCAGCATTTCAGAGAAATGTATAAATTTGTATCACAGTACTTATTATCAGGTTATGAACTGATTTTCTCCTTATAAGTCTCTCAAATGTATACACTCCACTAAATTTCACAAAGTATCAGGTCTAGGTGAGGGTTTTAAACCATGTTTTTCAGATATTTGGATTCACTTAAATTGCTGATGCATCTTGGGTGTTTAATAGGGTCAATTTTATGTGAAGTTAAGAAATTTTAGACACTTGGAAAATATGAGCAGCTACAAGTTACCATCAGTGTCAGAAACATGACTTCAAAAATATACTAAAGAAGCCAAAAATCTCCACAAGTCAGAGTCTAAGAAATTACAAGAAATGCAAGCAGAATTGGCTATGAACAGCTGAAGAACTTCTTTACCTCAGAGTCCAGGACCATGACATTCCAGGTTGCTCATGAAAATCCATCAGGACAAGGTCTCTATGTGACATCATTAGCATTTTCAAATGTTTGAAATGTTTTCATTCTGAAAAACACTTTCCAAACTTGATCAACAGAATATGTACAGGAATAACCTAAATTATACTCTAAAAGCTATTAATTTTGATGGACTGTGCCGGCAAACTTGCACTCTTTAGACAGGACCACAAATTCTGCCCTGGCTGGTGCTCAGTAATTCTCTTTTCCCCCATCTGGGAGCATCCAGACCCGTTTCTTTTCCAGGAACTGCTCAACCCTCTGAAGTCTCCCTCTGCCACCATCCTCTGCTCCCAACACAACCCTGCAAATGAGCCCCACCGAGCATCCAAGTACACAACTCAGGCAGGCAGACAGCTCCAATCTATGGACAAACTCTAATTTCAAGGGAATGTTGAACTTCTCCCAGCAGGAGATGCAAAACTCTTCTATCAGCTACCAGAAACATTCATTCTCTCACACTGGAAAGTCGTCCATAGCTTCTATAAATAACAATTAGCCAACACTAAATTACCATATCCCTCTGTTTTAATAATTTCTTTAAAATTCACATGATTTTGGATATCTTCCTGTCTCTAACCTTATAATTACTTCTAACCTGTGATTTCAGTATTTTAATATCTCATGAAGAAACCTGCAGTAAATCTGAGGCTTTGAACAAACTATATTATTGCATCAGTGACCTCAGAAAAGTTTATTTTCAGCAAGACAAAAACCAAAACATTCTTTCCCTTAGGTCTCCTCTATGAATCAGGATAGAAACTTAGTTTACAATAATGAAGCATTTCTGCTTCAGTGTGGCTTCTGTCACTTTTCCAAAACTCCACCACCTGATATAAAGCACCTGACCATGGATTGCCCAAGGCATCCAAGTTTTACTTCAAAAAATGAACATTAAACTTCAAAGCCACTTGATCAGGCAACTTTCTCAAATTTCCTGTTTAATCTAAAACTCTGTGAATAAGGTGGCATACTTGCACAAATTTGGTCCCTAAATATTAGAACCATAACAGGTATGCAGTTCTTTTTCCGAAAAGGTGATCTCACATGGACGAATTTTTAAAATGTACATTCAAACTTGTAATTTAGATATTCATGGACTTGATCTAGTAGTTGGAGTAGGTGAAATAACCCTTCAACAAAAAAGGACAGAGCAAAAAATCCAAAACAAACCAAAACCCAAAGATACAAGATTCAAACAACGTGTTCTGTTACCAAGCAGAAAATAATTTTTTCTCACCATATCACGTAAGGCCAGATGTGAGTGTGTTAGGGATGTTGAGCAAGGGGTATTGGGTGACAACCATCCTTAACTACACTGGACTTGAAAAACAAGAACAGAAAAACGGACTGAGCCTATTTTTGGCAGCCCTGTGGGACTGTCTCCCTAAAGTTTTCTGTCCCCAGCCCTGACCTTCTCAGAGGTTTCCACCCATTTGGAAAGCACAGATAAAGCAAGTGCTCAGCACTGTAGTTTGCAGCACAGAACACTGGTGATGTTTCAGCTCACCAAGGCTGCACTTTGGTGGCTGTGGTGGCTGGGGAGGGAAGCACTGGAGCCCTCCAAAGGTAAATCATCCTCAGCTCCAAAGGATATAAATTCATTTCTCATCAGCATTGCTTGAGAGAAAGTTTTGCCCCATGAAGTCAGTCACTGGATTTTCGGACAACAGGCTCCCTACCTGGGAGGGCAGCTGCTCTCAGCACTGGTATTTTAACTTGTGGAGGATGGAAAACACGCTAGCAGAGAGTTTGTTTTGGCCTCACAATACAGGGATGGCTGAGCTCTGCATCCAGCAGAAGATTGTTGCTCCAACAATGGAAAACGGAAGGGGGGAAGAGATGAACTCAGAGCAGGCAGCACACCAAAGCCAAAACACACATTGCAGACATTTCTGCTGCGGTGGGATACACAGGTTAAGCCAAGTCAATGCTCTGCAAGTCTGAAAACTCACGCTTCAACAAGCACCAGCCCTCAATGGACCTGGGCAGAGCAAAGGTTTCTACTCTGGCAAAGTGACCAGCTAAGGGGAAGTGTGAGGTTTTTTACAAGTTGCTCCTAAGAAGATTTAATATCATATCTCGTCTGCTGTGTTCCCCTTCTCACAGCCTACCCCTCCCAGGAGACTCTGCAGAGTTAAGTCATTTGGCTGTGAGACAAAGGAAGAGGAGGGTAAAGAGCCACTGAGGGAGCAAAAGATGGGAGATGTGGGAAGGCAAGGGAGAGGTGAAGGAGAGTGCTCTCCCAGGGATGTGAGGGAGCTGCTGAGGCAAAGAGGGCAGAGAGATCACACAGGAGAATCCCCTGGCATGAGCAGGTTGTCCTCCCCCAACTCCACACATCAGTCACAACACAAGGAAGGATGTCTGGAGTGAGCCCCTCTGGAAAACACAGGCACTGAGAGTCACTCGTGGCAAAGCCAGAGGAGCTGCTTGGCCGTGGCTCACCTGGCTGTGACAGAGGGAGCAAATCCAGTGTGTGTGTCTGACAGATTGCAGGGGTGGAAATGGCCAGGGGCCGTGTCCAGCCTCGGGCAGGGGCAGCTTTGTCAGGCTGCCCCACCGAGCAGGTCAGCACACCTGAGCATCTGCCTGCCCCAATTCCCAGTGGAAGCACAGAACCAGCAGAGCCCCTGCACTAGGCTAGCCCAACCTCTCCCTTCCCCAGCTGAAGCTCAAGAGAGATAATTAAAACAGAACAGGTTTTTTTTCCTTCTTCCTCTTCTAAACAAAGGGCATGAGTTGAGCCTTAGAAATACAAATTTCTTCGCCCCAAACACAGTGCTTTAGCACTGCACATTTAGCACTACACACACCCTGGATTTTACACCTCACTTCCTTCTTTGCCTTTGCTCCCTCTCTTTCTCCTTCCATCCTTTCCACTGGCACAGGCTGAAATCAGCCCTCCTTCTCCCCCACTCTCTCCCAGAACCTTTACTTTGTCCTCCATGCTCTTCCCAAACCTGATACAACATCCCAGCATCAGCTGAGTTCAAGCTAAAGCACTCAGATATACTACTGTGAATTGGATGCAAACTCAAGCCTGGGAATTCTGCATATCCTCCATGTATTTAGCTTGTATAAACAGCAGTAGATATTTCTGTCCCTTCTACACAGGCACACACATGCTCCTGCTGCTCCCAACCCTACAGGCATTCCCCAAAAGCCATCTAAATTTATTGCAAATGCAACACCAGATTATGGCTTCTAAAAAATAATAAAAAAAAGGAGTAAATAAAATAGAACACTAATAAAAAATTAAATTAAAATAAAAATTTAAGAATAAAATAAAATAAAATAATCAGGCCCTGGCATACCTCCAGAGAGGAAAGCGTCAGATCTCAGCTGGTAAATAAGATGTTACTGTGAAGCTTGTAAAGCCAACGTTATTTCTCCTTTGTAAAGGCTCTACCTGCATAACATGAAGGGGGCTCAGTGACAGACACATTAAAACACCATTAAACTGTGAAATAGAACACAGTGTGAAAATAGATTTAACCTTCACAGCATATTGATCTCTACCCCGCGCCGTGCCTAAGTTCTTGGACAACTGTTTTATAATAGGTTTTACTTATTTTCCTGTTGCTATTCTGACTTCCTCAGAGGAGGGTGTTATTTCTAAAAGCTCCTGACAGCTAAGGGAAAAGTGGGCTTGTTTCTTAGTCATCGCTCAGTGCTCAAGCCTTGCTGCTGCCAGCTGCTCCATAAACAGAAATCAGTTTTGTGCAAGTGAAGGATGGGTCTGGGCAGCAGCGATTGCAGTGGGATGGGAGGAGGAGGAAGGGGAAGCGGAAAGGGAAGAGGAGATGGGCTGTTTGCAAGGACTCTGCTGAACAAACTCTGCAGGATGCAGACAGCCAGGCTGAACCCGAAATGCCTCCTGGAAAGGACAGTGCCAAGATTCATTTAAGTGTGCAGGGACACGGACTCTGTTTGTGAAGATAGGTAAAATAATTGTGCACGCATCTGCATATTCAGACGGGAAATCCTTCTGATGAATTGGCTGCCACACATCACGCTGCTGCCAGCCAGTCCTTAGACTTTCACTGGGAGATAGGAATTTCTCACAGTGATGAGTTATGCCACAGGACCTCTGACCCACCCGTCACCTCCCTCTGACCATTCATCCATCTCCCAGAGCCTTATGCTAAGAGTTCAAACCCTTTCAAATGGCCAGGTATTTTTCTTTTTCACATCGGTTCAACAAAAAAACGTTCCACCCGTCTCTCCACTAGGATTTCCTTTCTGACCACCCCAAAATAAACCCAGCCGGAACACAGGACAGATAATGTCCAGCCCCTTCCTGTAGCCCTGAACAAGGGTTTTGTAAAACCCATGCACAAACTAGATAAATTTTTAGGGGTGTGGAGGGGTTATATTTATGGAAATATTCCTGATTCCTTCTCCGCTGTGGTCATCTGGCAAATTCTGGCCTGGCTAGAGATCTCTAAACACGTGTGAAAGGGAGGCTGAGCCCATATCCAGATATCTCTGACATGCTGCATAGAAATCAAACCTCTACACTGGCTTCTGGGCATGGCTGAAGCATCCCTGGAGCAGAGTGCTGGATCCATGTACCCAGACCTTGCCAGTAAATTAGCACCATACCAGACACGTTTGCATGCATGGCTCATGGGCAATTTGCAGATTATCTGTGAGGCAATCGTACAACTGCCACAGAGGTCACCACTCAGCAAGGGTGTCCAGGGCTAATTTCAGAAAAATGGCATTGACTTCAGCAGGACTGGGATGGTGCTCATTGAATTTAAGGCATCTGCCCACTGAAAATCTCAGTACACTTCACCCTCTGGTAAAGTCACCCAGTTTTCCATGACATTGAGCATTTCAGTAGTTGACCAAAATGTATGACAATGTCAAATTTTTTTCATACACCTGAACTCTAAAACTAAGAGTTAAAAAAATGGACAAACTCACCTTACAATCTGGCAATAGGAAGAATTATTTCTCATAAAAATTTCTGAGGCTTTTACAGGAGTGTCCTGTTTTGAATTACCTTAATCCAAGTCACACTGTGATGATGGAAATGACTGAATATGTGAGAAAACATAAAATAATTTTGGGAAGAGATTCCCTGCAAAGAAGCCTAACACTCTGCATGTGCAATAGAAAAGTTGCCAAAATCCCACTCCACAGATCCCTCACTTTCTGAGCACATTCATACCTTGCACCCCCAGGCACTGCCTCTGGTGACCAGCAGCCCTGCAGAGCTTCAGGGGACAATCAAAATAACTCAGAATGCCTTCTCTGTTGGGAAAGAGGGAGCTGGCAAGTGGAAAAAGGATAAAAGTGAATTTTCTGTTGCATGAGGTAAGCCAGGAACAAGTGCTGAAATCACCCAGACTCTGCTGGCAGAAGCAGAACCATGATGCCCTTTCTACTCTTAGTGCTCAATGCTGCAATGAAGGACAGAACAAGCCACTACTGCAGAATGTGACCTGTACAGGAGTTCTCTGCTGCCTGATTATATGAAAAGAGGTTCATTCAGAGTGTTCTCAGCAAGCTTTTAACCTAGTGATGCTCAGAAGCTGCCAGATCTTCTGTGCTGCCCCATGCCAACCCTGGGCAGATGGGTTTTGGCTGCCTGACAGGAGCTGCATCACATCATACTCTGGGCACAGGCACCTTCTGCTGGTTTGTGATGCAGTAAACTCACATAATTTGGGTCTTAATGGGTCTAAATTAAAGTATTTCCTCTCTTCTGTAGCAGATCTGGGCATAGGGTCTCCTAATCCTAACACTAGCAGAATCATTTCCATGGAATGCTGTGCTACTGTAAGGAATCCTCTTTCAGGGCATCACCATCCTCTCAGCATTAGGGGCACCTGCTTTATCAGTAGCAAGTTTGGCCACTGTTTATCCCTTTCCTAGAGTTTTGAAGACTGATCCAAAACCTTTGAGCTCCACAGGCGTTTGATTTCAGTGCACTTCAGGTGCAGCTCATGAAGAACACCACCCTAGCACAGCAATACAAGTGCAAAACATCCACTGCTCATTGTTTTTTCACGTAGAGAAGTGGTTATATTTACCTACAGGAATCCTGACACTGCTTCTGTTCCCTGAAAGGAATCTACTTTTTCCCTGTGCTTTAGAGAGGGCAAACACACTCTCACCAGCACAGCTGAAGTTGTTTTATTTTTGATGATGCCAGATCAGAAGGACAAGCCACTCAGCTGTTTGACTTTAATGGGAGGGGGAAAATCTTTCACTTTCCCTATGCTTCATCCATTCATGGACATTCCCACTCTGCTTACAGAAACTCTCCAGAAGCTTCTGTCTCACCACACAGTGTCCTTACACAGCCCACAGCTTCTATGGATCATGGGAGGGTGGTACAACCAGTTTGCCACACAAGCAGAACAAAATGTAAAAACAATGCAAAGGAAAGTGGACAGCTGAGACTAGGAAAGCCTAAATCAAAATAATCCAGGCTGTGTTTTCTGCCACATACTTGCCCTGTGATCATGGGCAAATGCTTCTTCAGGAAATGGCTTGAGTGTCTCCTCTTGCCCTCTGATCAAAATACCAAAATCTTCAGGGTAGCACCTGAAGGTTACACATTGTGTTTGGATCTCAAAGTTCAATGGTTTAACAAACCCATTTAACTGTAATCTCCAATGCAAAGCCTGAGATGCAAATACCTCATTTGAAAACATATTTTGAAGTAACAGTCACACATGGCTATGGAAAGATGATGATAATTGTGACTGCTTACATCAAATGGTATTGCCCAAATTGGTATCATAGCCTGCTCCAAAGGTCTGAACAGAAGTGTCTGGGCCATCACGGTGGAGTTAAAAACAAGCCCATCGAAAATGGATAAACAATTAAAAATGTATTGAAAGAAAAAAGAAAAAGAGAAATCATTCCTAATTAATTCTAGTGCCCTGTACAACCCCAGACTATTTGTAATCCTACAGGGAACATCTTTATTGATCTGGGGGACGCTGCAGCAGACTTCTGATGCTTATCTCAGCATAAAAATAGGCTCTTGTGATGAGCAGTGATTTAATTACATGACAATCACTGCTAACAATGCATGGCGAATACCAAAAATATGCAGAGCAAGAGTGGCAGTGATAAATGCAAGGGAATGGCATTGACTTTCAGTAAAGTCGTCTATTGCCAGAGCTGGAGGGAGACTTCACCCCCCTCCCACCCCTTCCTCCAAGGCTGTAGCTGCTGTGTGGTTTCAGATACTCTGCAAAGAGCTGACCACGGGCAGACAGAAGATGGAGGGAGAAAGCAGACAGCCATGATCAAAGCAAAATTTAGCACACAAGTCACTGAATCTAACAGGCTTTTTTTTTTTTGTCTGTAGGAACATATGTTCTTTCCACTGTGCATCTCCTCTTGAAAACGAGGATGAGAGATATTCTTTACTTTGGGAGGTGGCAGTACTGAGCAAGTGAAAAATATGAGATTTTGCTGTGCACAGATTCAGGCCCATAAAATCAGTTGCCCTATGTGGTAGTGAGAGATCAAAGACCAGTCAAAACCCATGTTCCACATACAGTAGCTAGGATAGAACTAGCAGCGTTTGCTCAGGAATAGAAATAATTTGGTTTGTTTCTTTTCATGTTATCTCATTGGAAAAAACAAAAACCAACAAACAGGGCGGAATAGACTAGTGTCTATTCTTCCCCTTAAATTCACTTACCAGTACTGAGTGTAATTGAAGTATTCACCAGCATCTTTGAAGGCACTGTAACATTACTGGTGAGCAGACTTTGCACTGTCCTGAAGGCATTTGGATTCTTTAGGACTGAAGGAGAATTGAGGCTGATTGTGCATTTGGAACAGGCAGGCCCAAGTCTGTAGGTTTTACCACCTTCAGTTTGTAGATGACAATGCAACCTTTAATGTTTTATCCCATCAACTTACCAAAACACAGAGATCAAGAGCAAAAAAAATTCATTCTTTCATCTGCAGATATTCTGATCACAACAAATCCAGCCTAGAGGAGAGAACCCCAGCTAAGCAGTCCCTAGGTTCCCTGGGGAAGCATTCCCTAGCACAGGCTCCCTACCCATACCCATCCATCCATGTCCCAAACCACTGAGGGCCAGGGCCTTTTGCTTCCTTCTTGGACTGAAAGCCACTCTTTAAATGTGCTGGCTGAGCCATCCTAGCAGACAATAATTAAGAATGAGAGGCAAAATCTGTTGACCATCTAAACCAGACCACAGTTGGCCCTGTACGACCCAGAACCAGAGGCATGTGCCCAGTCCATGACACCATCCTATCTTCCTTCTGCAAGAAGTCCTCAAGAGTTTAGAAGGCTGGTTGCACTAGGACATCAGCACAATTTTTACACCAGCAAGCCTTCCAGCTCTTGCTTTCTACCCCTGCAAGAGGCACACCATCATGTTCAGCCAAGAGGGAGTTTGCAGGTGTTCAATCCAACGTGCAGGAACCGACTGGCAACGTTCGTTCACGTAAAATTTAACAAGAGTCACCAGCCCTCAGGTTAAAGCCACATTGAGAATTTGAACTCGTGCCTGCCCAGGTGCTGGTGCTGCTGCAAACACTGAGACCTGGATGCCATCTTCTGCTTCCCCGAGCTCAGTTTCATGCTTTATGTCAAATGAGCACACCTTTCTTGCAAAACAAAATGACCCCAAAAATTCTCTTGAAATGCTGTGTTGTTTTCAGTCAAAGCATCACAGAGAAAAGCAGATTAAAAATGCTGTAATGTCAAGAGACCTTTTTTTTTTCATTCCAACACTATTTCTAAACACTGGTGAATATTTACATTCATCATAAATATATCCTTTGCTCACAAAATCATTGAATCACTCAATTACTGCTGAGGGTCCTCCCCTCTGATAAACTTACAGGCAGATATTTTGTCCCAAAATCATATTTCACCTGGCTTAATTTACCCAAAATCGAGAATGATTAAAACACTATCTGCAAGAAACCAACAATAATTTGGAGCATCTCAGCTTCCTTCTGAGTTGGTAACTCTTAGGATGCAGAGGAGCAGATATTCTTATCAAGCCTCTGTGAGATTCACAGAGATAGATGCACCAGGGCCCTGCCTGACACATGGAGCTTTACAGATAAAACAAAACACAATATTAAAATCAGAACAGGTTTCACTACAAACACATACCACAGTCTCTAAAGCCAAAGCTAACATTTCCAAAACAGTCTATCAGCTCAGTTAAAGGATGGAAAATCTAAAGGTTAAGTTTTGGTTAGAACGTATTTTGTCAATTTTTTTAATTAAGGTATCAGAGAAGCCAAATTCCTTCCTAGTGTGAACCTACTGGTCTGATGGGAAAATAACTCCAGTTCCACTTGTGGTAGTGCCTGCAGAATCAGGCCCTCCAAATTAAAAATATAAAATAAAACGTAGCCCCATATAGAGCACAGGAAATTAAATGGCAAGCCTCTGTTTTCTAGTGGGACAGCCCAGTTCAGGGAGTTGTTGCACTCTTACCCCAGGCAGGGAATTACCAGCAGCCAGTTTGATTTCATGGGGACATGCAGGTTCATTTTCCCTTGCACAGGGGTGCTGGGGGCTGCTCTGCTGGGCAGGGCTCTCCAGTGGGATCCCTGGGCAGCAGGACAAAGCCTGGGCTCTCCTCTGCTTTGTGGGTGGCTCAGGAGGCGACTCAGGGGGAAGGAGAGCTGTGGCTGAAGGTTAAAACTGGAGACTTTCAAGCAGAGAAGAAGGAAAGGTGTGTGGCATTTCCAGCTGTGCTTTACTCAGTTATTTGCTCGCTTCCCACAAGGTGAGTTTCAGTGATTGACTTTTACTAACAACAGGGAAGCCAAGTCCTCAGTCCTATTCATGAATATTCAAAAAAACTCCGAACCTTCAGCAGCACCTTAATGTTTGGGCAAACGTGAGTAAATGTTGTATTTGCACATACATGTCAAACCCAGTTATCGACACACTGTACAGTCAGTGGACATGCTTCACATTCCCACATCTCCACAAGTCCACAATCCAAAAGACCCAAAACTAGACTGGAACTTCTGAATGGCTTCTGGTCTTAGAAACTTTAGACTGCAAGTGCCCTGAAACAAGTACCTTGAAGTAAAAATCTAAGTTTTAAATTTCTGTGCTATACATTGGATAGATTAAAAATGAAAAAAACCTGATAATTTTACATGGGGAAATGGACATAGAGAGATAGCCTTGCTTTAAGAATCTCATGACAAATCTGAATATAGAGTTGGATAAGTGGACTGTGCAGTCCATACATAACCCTCCTTTCCTTTAAGCAGAGCCTGGGAAATCCCACTTAAGAGTTGTAAGCAGGTGAGATGATGCTCTACTTCATTTCCTGCTGCAGCAGGATTTGCACTTACACTCCTTACACCAAGCAAACTCCAGTGTGAATTGCTACACTGCACTGCCAAGGCATGTCCTTGCTTACCTAGTCAGATACTAAATATTATAGCAGAGCATTTTGCAAAGAATGTGAAACATATCTCCTAATTCAGAAAAATTCAAAGCATCATCTTAACCTCAAATGTTTATTGCATTTCAAACAGCATTTATCAAAACAAAGAGCTCATCACAACATATATAGATACTGGACATTCCAAATCCCTTCATTTGGTATGTCTCCAGCATAACAGTTAACACAAATTATTCTGAAACCCAACATATCTACATCAAAAAAAACAAAGAAAAAACAAAAAAAAAAAAAGAAGAAAAAGATATCACCCTGTCCCCTGAACAGAAATCAGTTCCACGTGGAAAAATCTAGAGAAAAAAACCCCAAAACTACTAAAGTATCAATCCAAATTTCTGAATAAATAAACAGTTTTTCCTGCAGTTGAATGTTTTCACTCAAATCAACGATCAGATCCCACACGCCTGCTTAAATATGCCTGACTTTGGTCCTTACAAAATGACAAGATTACAGTATGATAAACCAGATGATAGTTTTAAGCGAGACAATGAGGCATTGTTTACAGAGAAGATTGAGAAACTGGTTTAACAAAAGGGTTCCGTGGACATCTATTGTATGTACAAGAAGGAGATTTACTGGAGATTTTGTAATTTCTACAAGGCTCTTTCCAACCAGCTTCATTAAGCTGAAGTAAATCAAATCATGCAGAGATCTGGCTCAGCCAGAGAGACATGCCGGGAAAGATACAAAATGAAGAAGAACAGACGCGAGATGATAAGCTTTAGAATCTTTGGCATTTTTCATAAACATTTTCAAGGTTTTTAAATCTGTATATTCACCCATTTTCCCCCACACACTCGCCTATAAATACATTATACATGTACTCTTTATACACAACTCTGTATATGCATGGGTACACAAGCACACGTGCAAACAAAGAGGCATTTTTGTGGCTTTTTAAACCAGGATAATCTTTCCTCAATCCTCCCATTTGCAGCTACACACAGCTTTGCATGAGCAAAATACATTCTTTAGCCAATCAAGTATATGAAAATGTGCCTGTCCTTATTCAAAGGCACAGTGGGACTTTGAAAAATAAACTTATGAAAAAACTACTGAATCTGGCTAATAACCCAGTGGATAGTCTGCTGTTAACTTCCTTCTTCAAATCCCTGGAACAGGCCCACAAGACTGTGCTATGGAACCACACACAACTCCATCTGGATCACCAATCCATAAGCAAGGTTTTAACCATTTTACCTTTTATTAGATGGCTTTCAAAGCTTTTTTTTTTTTTTTTTCAAAAAGAATCCTATCTCTCAGGTTTCTGTATTTCTTTGTTCTGTCACCTACCCCAGGGAATGCTGATGGTAATCCCTGCCTGCAAATCATAAGCTACAACTCCAGCTCTCGTGCTAGCAATGATCTGTGATGACAAGTCACTCCCAAAATGTCTCACAGCACCTTCAGGACCGAGGGCTGCAGCATCACCAAAATTAAGCAAGTTTTATACATGATTCTGTGTTTTAGTTTCCCCAAGTCAAACAACCTGATTAATGCTGATTTTCTGAAATATATAAAGCAAATGTACAACTGCTAAAAGACTGGTAAGCAAGCAAGAAATCACATTCTTCACAGAACACAAAATGGGGTCCTTTCTTCTGTCTTTCCATTGCTGTTCCCTCTTGACTTCACTTTTGGGTCCTCTCCTTGTGAACCACCAGGAAGGACTGCAAGAAGACATCAGTGGTGGACCAAAGCCTGCACACTCTATTGCACAACCACTTCTTTGGGCACGTGCTCTCTTTCTGCACAAGCACTTTTTTCTTTAAGGCTATAAAGTGTTTTGTTTTTTTTCCTCTTGGATCTGTAGTGTTGACCCCTCTGGATTTAAACAGAAAAACAACAGCTAGGCTGAAAATATCTGATGAGATGGAATTATAAAAGGCAAGCCAACAGAGTCTTTTCAGGTCACTGAGTTAGCCTTTTCTCTTAATCCTTTCATGGCATAAGGTTTTCATGCATCCATTGCCAGCAATGGATCTCGGATGATTCCAGTATACAAAGAGTTAACCACAGGCTGGGTTTTAAAAAAAAATAAGGAAAAAAAAAAAAAGAAAAAAAAAGAAAAAGAAAAACCCACAAGTGCTGGATGAAATATTGAGATACTGTTGGAGCTCCTAGCTCTTTCTGCTAATTATGATAAAAAACTTTTAAAATGTACACTGCTTGAACAGAAGATGGGTATCAAAGACTCGTTAATTCAGAGCTTAAACCTTTCTAGGCACAGTGATTTAACTCAGAAAAGAATAGCTTTCATATCTTAATGTAAATCTGTTGGATATGTTAAAAACTGGTTCAGAGCATCTCCTCACATCAGCTCAGCTGATCTGCAACACTAAGCAGAATTATCTCTTCCTACATAACACAAGGAGTGCTGCCACATCCAGCCTTGTCTCTGCAATCAAAGAAAAAAAGAAAAAAAAGAAAAAAAGAAAAGGTGCAGTTGCACCATCCTCTCCCATTCTCCTCCCCATCCCACAAACTAATTCCCGTTTTCACCCTGCTCCTTTTCGGGATTCCGCGCCAAAAAGACGACGCAGAAAAGAAACCCAAGACAGGCGTTTATCAAAAAACCACATCTTCCAAGAAAGAGAAAGTCTGTGGCAGTGACTCTAGTGTTGTTCTGAAGCAAGAAGGAGGGGAGGGGAGCTGTGTGCAGGGAGGGAGGTGCTGCATTCCCGAGCCCCGGCCGCATCCTATAGCGCGCTCCGCTTCTTCCTGATGGGGCTGGAGCTGCTGGATGGTTTCAATTCAGCGTGCTGCACCTGCAAAAACAAACAGGCATGACGTTTGCACTTAGGTAACTCTAGCCCACTGCAGCGTGTGTTAATGGCTCCCCCAGGACAAACCCAGGGAAACGAGGGAAGGTTCAAAAGTAATGAATCATTTTCTAAACACAGGAACATGGGGGATTAATTGCAGGAAGGATTTGAGAAGTCATGCATCATTTCTTGAAACAAAAATATTAAAAGCAGATTTTTCTAATGAGATACATGGGGTTCTACCTGATTTCGGCAATCTTTTTGGGTTTGTTTTGGTTTGGGAGTTGTTTTTCTTATCTTTCTGGCATTAACCTATTAGTTTAATAAACTTCTCTCAGGAGTCTTAATTCAAGTGGATCCCAACAGACAGTAAGATGACAGTTGTCAAAACCATACACAGACCTTGAGATGCTGAAATACTTAATAATTTCAAAAAAGGAAGATATTCTTCCAAATAGAACCTGGACAAAGCTACCTCCACCTTTCAAAACAAATGCATACACAATATAATGATCAAAATGTGTGGTAGACTGTCAAGGATGGTGCAATCTCCAAATTGTCTGTGGTGTGAGACGAAAGTATTCCCACTGAAATCGTGGAGAATTTGGCTGAACATGCCATCTTTTTCACTCCTCCTCTATCTTTGTCCAACACATGTGCTGTAAATGGGTACTGTACAGACAGGAGTAATTTCTAACTCACTGCAGCACCCCAGTGAAATGCTGCTGCATTGATAGCATGTAAAACAAAGCAGATAGAGGGGCTCTGGAGCTTCCAGAGATGACTTATCCCTAAAGTGTGTGGCTATTTTCAGCACTAGTAGAAAACTCCAAGGTTTGTCCCATCCAAGGAACTTTTATCATTCCTCCCTCAGAAAATGGTGATCATTTTCCTTGGAGAGTTCAAAGGATCCCAATATGATAGAAACCACTCAAGGAAATGTTGTAAGTGTAAATGTTAAATAAAGCATAAATAGAAAAGCAGCTTATCTTTAAACATAAACACTTAAAGGGCATATGCAAACCATCACTGCAAATCCAGTGGCCTCAACAAGAGCAATGACAACAAATAAAAATACACTGAAGCTTAATGGCTCTATGATTG
Source organism: Thryothorus ludovicianus (assembly GCA_013397245.1). Lineage (NCBI taxonomy): Eukaryota > Metazoa > Chordata > Aves > Passeriformes > Certhiidae > Thryothorus > Thryothorus ludovicianus. The sequence goes on along the minus strand of VZTB01012392.1, from coordinate 113,852 downwards.
TTCCTGCTTAGCCTTTTTCCTCCCACCAGTCCATGGTGAGATTTCTTTCCAGTTATTAGTGCTGCCACTAACCAGTCTGGTGGCCTCTTGAGATAAATGTCACCAGAAGCTTTTTCCAACCCTGCTTCCACCAGATGCCTCAACACTAACTGTGAACAATTCAGCTTCTGTCTCCAACAGCATAAAGCTGCTACAGGTGAGACTGTGATTCCCTTATTGCCACCTCACAGGGAAAGTGCCACGATTCACAGAAAAAGGTAAAATGTCAGAGGGATCCTGGGCATCAGGATCAGGGCCTGGAGACACAGATTCCAGTGAGTTAAAACAAAAGAAAGAATCCTTTATATTGTGTGGCTTCATTACCCAGCAAGACTATTTTCTCTCCTCCAAGAGAAATAAACAGATCTTGACATCCGAAAGGATTTATTGTTCAAATAATTTCCAGGAAGATGGGCGAGATTGCTGAAGACAATGTTGTTGTTTCAAAGAAATGGGGGAAAAGACAAGACTTGACTGAAACTGAGGGAGGATAGATTCTGGTTAGATTAAAACTTATAATTCCATAATGGTAGAAGATTGATCTGATCAACTGTAGAGTATTTTATACACATTTCAGGGTTTTCTTTCAAGAAAAAGATGAGCAGGGCATTGTCCAAAGGAGGCCTGGAGCTCAAGCACAATGTCACAGAAATAATTCCCCCCATTCCTCCCCCTATCTTGAGAAAAAGGAGAATTCAGCAAATCCTTTTGGATGGTTATCTCTATCAAAGGGACTATTTTTCTCCTCCCTCTGTACAAATACCAGAGCAGAAAGGTGACGAAAACCATAGCTCAGTAACCACGCTGAGTGATTTTCCAGATCATTTTTAAGTAGGTCTTTTCAGGATAATTTTTCTGCAATCATTTTATCCTTCTGACAAAGGATTTTGGCTCCCCTCTCTTCTAACACTCTCTCCCCCTCCCTTTGTGGATTTTCCCCAGATTCCTTATCTCCCTTATTCAAAAGTCTCAGGCATTGTATTCCCAAACGGAGCACCCAGCCGCTCTCAGTGTCACTCCTTGCTTCTGTTGGCTGTGGCCATTCATTTCTTACCTTTTGAACATCAGATGGTACCCTGGAGAGGAAATCTAGTAGCTCATTATTGTCGATGGCATAGGGATTTCTAAGCTTCTTAGTAAATTTATTTATGCCTAGGATAAAAAAATAAAAAAAAAACTTTAAAAAAAAGGCAAACAAAATAACATGACCCTGTTCTACTCCCTCCTTCTCAATTTGTTCAGGCAAGGTGAAAAAGGGAAAGGGAATTCACAAGTAAAAATTAGTGTGAAAACAGTGCCTCAGACTTAAAGCCACACACATGTTCTCTGTCACATGGAATCACTCACAAGTGCTTCCTGAAGGAAGTAGAGGACATTTTTGATAAAGGTATTTCTCTGCTTTTGGGATCCTGTGCTGCCAACAACGTGGTGAAAAGCAATTGCAGCAAGAATTCATTCTGGGGGATACCATAGGGAGCATATACACATTGAAAACCAAGTGTGCTGTTAAATCTGCTACCCTACATAACCAACTGGAAGGCTCTGAAAGTGATTGGGAAAAAGGCTTTTTTCCCTTCCATCTCTTCAGAAAATGAAAGCTTTCTTTCCCCATCCCTCATGGTTTATACCATTTTTGCAGAGCCACATTTGCCAAACTGCCCATATTATGATGCTGTGGGTCACTGTAAAACCTTATCACAAGGTTTACTTTAGTTTGATCTTTGTGTGAATAATTAGGTTTATTAACTGAAGCAATAGCAGTCCATCTCCACAGACTTAGTTGAGCTTCAGTTGGCAGACATGGTCCCTAGTCTGGATACAAGATCCATGGGAGTGTAATATTCATATTATTGTCAAGTTCATAAGGTCTTCTCTTGCCTCTCTTAAGGTCTTCTAGGTGAAAAAAATCAGCTAACTCATTTTAAAGAATAGCAAAAAATTCAAATGTTTGTTGCCTCTGAGGATCATAATACAGCATTCAATTCCATCATGCCCCTGTCCAAAATCTCATAGTGGTTTCCCTGAAAGTGATTTCAAATGTGATGGCTGCTCCAGCCTTCTCCTCTCCCTGAAATGTACCTGCTTCACATCTGAAATTCAGCTTTTAAGCCATATACTTGTAGCAAAATGACAACACAATTTTCTGTGTACCTGATTTTTAAAAAACAGAAAATACCATAAGGTCTTTTGAGGCCTTGCCACAGGGTAGTTGTTTAACATGTATCATATTTGAAGGCCCTGTCACTCTAGATGATGTTGAATGGATGTATAGTTTTCATGTACTCACCATGTCTTCCATACAAGAACAACAATATTTTGTTACTGAACTTTTTACTCCCAGCAATTTCTCCCTTTTCCTTTTGCCCTTTCTTTTGTTTGATTTAATCCTTTATTTCTTTTTTGCTGTTGCCCGAGAATGGCTTTTTTTTTAATGCCACGTTCTCATTCTCTCTCTTTTCTACAGCCAAGACAGCAGCTGATGGCTCAGCCCCAGGGGTCACAGGGGGTCCCTACAACCCAGAGCCACACTGGGGCTGAGCTGCAGGTCAGTGAGGATTTACCTGCACTATGTCCTCCACACCTTTCCACCTCAAGGCTGAGATAAAAGCACCCTAAATAAGACAGGAGGTCATTTGGAGACATAGAAAGTCTTTAGCAGCTGGGATCATAGAAAGGTTTGGGTCGCAAGGTGCCTTGAAGACCATCTCAATCCAACCCCCTGCCTTCCAGGACACCTTCCACCAGACCAGGCTGTTCCAAGCCTTGTCCAACCTGGCCTTGGACACTTCTAGGGATGGGGAAGCCACAGCTTCTCTGGGCACCCTGTGCCAGAACCTCACCACCCTTACAGGGAGGAATTTCTTCCTCATATCTAATTTAAACCTGCCCTCTTTCTGTTCAAAGCCATTCCCCTTAGTCCTGTGCCCTTCAATGCCATCTCCTTCTGTGGAAGATGACCTCACATTTCTTTATAATGTCACCAGGAAAGTTTTACTTTTCAAAAGCTCCTCTTTTAGCTCATCATGTATCTTCATACAAATACTTTCTGACCCATGACAAAAGAAGATGCTCAGTGTGTCCCACTGGGCACAGCCTGTCCTGACTGCCAGGATACTCAGACCCAAAAGACTCCCAGGGTCCAAATCTACATGGTCCAGCTCTGCAAACACATCTTGTCCACTTCCTTCCATTTCTCAGCTGGAAGGCTCAAGCACCAGGAAGCTAATTACTTTCCTGCAGAAGAATAATAACACTGAAAGTAGCTTATCTAGGCTAATGCTCTTCTTGTGGTGCTGTTGGAAACTTATAAAGAACCCTAAGAAAAGCAAATTATCGGATAACCCAGGGGGAGAAATTGTAATTTTAAGAAGTTCATAACATCTTTATTCACCTCTAAGCAACAGCACTTGTTTGTCTGTGTAACAGGTCGTTTAAAGCTTGTTTGATTTCACTCTGTAGACATATATTGTACTTATCTCATACAAATGAGACACAGTGGAGTACTTACCCCAGATTAAAACAATGTACCTCACTGGTATAAAATACAAAATAACTGTTGCTGCTGCCAGGACCAAGCAGGCCAGGACAGAGAGGAAAGGCACCGTCCAGTTGAATGTGCTGTAAGGAAAAAACACAATCCCTCTCAACATTTCTGTTCTTGGGCACTGTTTGTGCTCTGCTACCCAATAATAATTTAATGATCTCTTTGCAGTCAAATATGCTGTAAATTGCAGACCCTTTGGAAGGTGGATAAGCAGATTCCTACATCTGGATGGGATAATGGACTAAGGGAGATATCTGGGAGGCAGATACCATGATAAGGAAAGAGAAGAGGAGCCCTGGGGAGCTCAGTGAGGTTGTTAGGCACATAAGTGAGTTGGTTTTGTTTCTTCTTCTGTGTGCTGCCACACTTGTTCCACATCTCTGCTGGCCAGTCAGCTCTCCATTATTCACGAGCAGATCTGGAGACAGGGCAGAGCCAGCTCCACTGGGCCACAGTGCAGATGACAGGAGATGTGTGCCCAGTGCACAACCCAGGTGTGGCAGGGAGCCAGAGTCAACCCAACAGATTAATTAGGATGCCAGACTATGAAAGAGCAGTTTGGGTAATTTCTCTCGATAAAATCAGGGCCATAATATTCTATATAAATCTGTATACATATATATACACACATTTTCTCCTATATCTTTACATTTTCAACAATTCTTTACTACACTGGATAGTGGACAAGTTGTAATAAGCCAGCAGCAGCCCAAGCTTCTGCATTCCAACAGTTCTGCATCAGATTTTTCCCAAGAGGAGAACCCTTGAAAGGCTCAGTTACTACAGCGTTTCAGAGTTTGGCCACGTTGTAGTGAAAAACAGGATTTTATTTCACTCAGACCTCTCATCTGCAAGTCAATGATGGACTGAAGGTGAGAAGCCACTGCTAACACATCTTTAAAATTACTTTGTCCCCCTGTGCCCTTGTAAGACATAACCCTATGCCCTGCACCAAATGTTGCAATACCTGGACTACAAGGATGCCCATTAGCCCCCAGGTGGATTCATGGATCTGGGCATCTCTGTTTCACACAACCTGCCTGCTAACTTCATCATTTCACAATGATGGGGAGTAGGAAGAAGAGAGAATGAATCTGGACCACTTATCAGGCTATAAAATAAGACAAACTTCCCTTGACAGATAAAATTAATAGGACGCTTCAAGAATTACATTTAAGCTTCAATAGACGTATTAAATATTAAGTAAAAATAGGTGGGAGAGGACCCATCATTATCAATCAATGTAGCTTAAGTTAAAGCAAAAAAAATAGCAAAACAGCTCAATTGAGTTAAACTATGAAAACTCCCTATGATTGTGTAACTGGAGTGACAGACGGAAACTGTAGCACAATTCAGTCTGTCACTTACAAAAAAAACTTTGATAGCAATTTTTTAATGGCACATCACTGCCGAGCTACAACAGAATTCTTCTGAAATTACATCGGGCGTCCACATGAATACCCAACGTGTTCTTTAAGACCATTGTTACCAAAATGAATACAAGAATTAATAGTGTTTAAGTGCTTTGAGTCTTCCTGCCATGCAGCTGGGCAGAACAGTGCCCTGTTCATAGACTGGAATACATCTTTGGGCCACTTCCACCCCAGCTGGGGTGGCACCACAGCACATGTGGCTGCTGTATTTTTAGCTTGAACCCAGCTCCTCATTAAAGTGAGGCCCGGTCACAAACCATCACTTTGTGTCCAAAACAGACAACAATATGGATCAATTAGGTTCCAATAAAGACTGGGTTATAAAAGGTTTATGTGTGTTTGTGTGTGGGATTTTTAAATTTTTTTTTTTAGGCTCTTCACCTCCCTTCTCTGTAAGGTCAGGAATACCCTCTGTGCCCCACGCCTTGCCATGAGACCCTGAAAACTCCCTTTGGACTCCCTCGTGGCACCAGCAGGAAGCAGACAGCTCAAAATGGTAAAGACAGAAGAAGATCAATGTGCTGGCCAGGGACACAAGTGACTGGCAACCCCCACAGCCAGGTCAGGATGGGGAGGGCGTGGGAAAGGCAACACTGACCATCAGTACCCACTCCCTGTGATGGGACTGAAAAGAAATGCCTGATGCTTCTGTGCCCACATCTTCAAGCAGTATCTGTGGCATCCATGACTCCCCAGCCCATCACAAACAAGCAAGACCAGAAATTCACACAAAAACAAAAGCTACATCAGTAAACAACACTGCTTCTCCTCTTCTCTATGCTCTGCAGAGGCTTTTTTGGAATAAAAGACTGTAAGAGAAGAAGGGGGAATGGACACCTTATCCTGCTGCATCTTGCAGCCCTTTTTGGGGCAAGACAATTACTCCACCTTGATCCTCCTGGTTCTGCTTCAGTTCAAATCATGGTCAAGCCAGAAAAAAATCATTACTTACTTTTTAATCCTCTCTCCAAACGATGCTATTTCTTCCAAGATGCTTTGAACAGCTATGATGATCTCTTGGACCATGTGGATTCTCTCAATTAGCCCCTTTTTCTCAGATTCCTAATCAAAAGAGAACAGAAAACCAAAACTTTTAATAATTTTGCTAGGGTGTTCACAGACACATGGTGAAACTAAGATTTCCAGCACTGCTGATCCACCCACGACCTCAAGTATTTCACTGAAGAAAGGACAGCACGAACACCCTGGGTTTATCACACAGAACTAACATTATTGTATAGATCTCTGTATTTTCTTCCTTTTCCTCAACACAAAAATATTCTTGTGCAGAACTTCTAAATAAACACTTTTCTGAGCTTTGTAGGCTCCCCACAGCCATACTGATTTGTGTATATAAATTAACAGCAAGATAGTAAATGCAATAATTTTTGAGCATTCTGTATACAGAGACTTATTCTTCTACTGGGAAAAAAGGATCAAAGGAAAAAATGTCATTTTCCCTTTACAGTGGCCATCTCAACTTCATTTTTTACTGCTTATTTTAGGCAACAACATTACAGGACATTACTACACATGTGCAGAAATGAAAAGGAAGCACAGAATGAATTAAAAATCAAAATTACTTAAATCAGGCTTGAAAACCAGTATACAATTATCAGCATTCAGCATTTCTTTGCCAGCAATCTAACACACATACAGGCATGCAAATTGGCATGGTTGCAGATATTCTAGCAAGAAATCAGCAAAACATTCACTTATTACAAAATGCAGAGCCCTGGACACTGATTTTACATCACATTTAGACACTTAAAAATCAGTCCAATTTAGGAAAAAAAAAAAACCCAACAAAAAAACAAACCAACAAAACATTTTAGGCTGTGTTTTAACCACTCTGTTCCCAGAGAGGGGAGATGATGGTAAAGAGCATTTTGTATCCCTGCTCCCCATGGCCCACACCAGCCAAGGTAGAATAAAGGGTGGGTGGGAACGAGAAAGGGCCAGAGACTTTGACATCAACACTGCTGCAATTCTGCCTCTTTTTTGTCATCCATACTATTCCTCCATGCAGGACAGGTGAGAGGCTATTTAAAATCACAGAAGTGAGGGCTCTTGCTCCAGCATTTTGGCACTACCATGCAGGGAGAGGGTCTATATGGGGCTGAGATGGGCACCAACCCTACAGAAGGTGCTGGAATAACCCGTGACCCATCCTTGGATGCTGAGATGCAGGCACAGGAATGCAGCCCTCATACCACTTTGAATTACTTATTGCCCATTTCTCTCTCTCTCCAGCAATTTTTGAGTTTAAAAAGCCAGCCAAAACCACCATGGAGTTATCAAGCTCCAGACATTTGAATATTTGCCTTTAGGTTGCAAGTCAGTGCACAATGAATAGAAGCAGCATTTTAAATAATCACACATTTGGGTGTGAAAATGAGTATTTTTACATTAATAAAACAACCAACAAAAATGAAACCCTTGGGGTGTGAAATAACCCCAGAACAAAATAAATAAATAAATAGTCAGTTTATGTGAAAATAGCACCAAAAAGTCATTTTCACACAGCTCCAGTTATAATCTCGTTAGGCTCAAATGTAAATGACACATTGAAATTATATTTAACTATTTCCTCACTGGAATGGTACAACGCTCTTTTAGCCATAGCTGGCTTTTTTTCCACCAAACTGGGAAGCAGAAGCTGGGGAGCAGCTCATGGAAAACCAGACAGCAGGAATTTCATTCTGTCCAAATTCAGGCAGAGGGGTAAAGAAACCACTTAAATAAAGTGATATTGCAGGGCAAGCCTACTCTTGCTGCCCAGAGCTGATCATCTGCCAGCTCTGTCTGCATCATGCTGACTTCATTTACACGTCCTCGATGGAGCTCAGGGATGTGGTGACCAAGCAGTTTAAGCAACACAACACAAATCCTGCTGCAGCCACACAGCAGAGCCAGAAAATAAACCAGAAACTGCCAGTCCCCCAAGTTATGACAACTGCATGCCCATGCTCACCTGGCTGCCTGCTAAAATTGAAAGCACTGGACAACAGCGCTTTCAATTTCTGATGCAAAGTGTGGCCAAATAATGCAAAGGCAGAGACAAACTGGGATTGGAACACCTTGTAAATAAAATCAGTTATTCAAGAGAAAAACGGGCTGCAACTGTGTGCATGCACGGTGTACATAATTGTTTGAAAATTCTGAGAATTTGTCGGCGTCGTTCCTTTGTTATTGTTTTGTTCTGGAAACCTGCAGTCTAAACACATGGATGGGATTATTAGGTCACTGGTTAAGCAACAGAGAAGCAGACAAATGAAGTACAACAAATGGGATTTTCCAAATTATTTAGGTTTTGGGGCGTTGTTTATGCTTTGTGAAGCCGGCACCTCACAAAACCCTGTCAGAAGCAGTAAGAGTCCATCAGGATGACAGTCACTGGATCCTGTTTATTAGTAAATGGGCAACTGTTATAGAGAAAGCTACACCTGAACAGCCCCATGTTCATGGAAATGCAAAAAAAGAATCCAAAATACATCTTCCACTAAACACATTTCCTCATCCATGCAAGGTGCCACCACCCAGACAATTCTTCTCCATCCTCTTCAGGTATCATTCCTTTCTGATTTCTTTTGGACTCAATATATTATACTACTTGAAAACTGGATTTGGATACTGATAGTTTAAGATCACATCTCAGAAGCTTTTGCATGAATTGAAAACAAAATATCCTACCTGTTTCTGGTATTATTTCCCTAAAATCAGTCATGATATCTTCCATTAATTCAAGGCCTTTTTCTCCTTTATTTCTTAACTGATTATAGCACTGTGGGTGGACCAAAACTAGTCTTCAGCCTCTGGGAAAGAATTAACTCCATCAAAATGAATTTACAACTGAGAATTAATTATATAATCAGTGTGTTACTTCAACTCTTCCTTGCATATCCTAATTTAAGAATCCTTCATTTCTACATTAATTGCCTGAACAAAACCACAAAAAGAGGTTTACAAAAGATTAAGCATGTCAGGGGAGGTGGAAAAAAAAAAAATCACCAATCGAGACCCAGCAATTTCAGAAATTAAATCTTTTGTCTCCAGCTAACATACATCAACTTGGACTCAAAAACGAAGACACCAAATCTCTGCTGTACCAGAAGATGCTCCTAGATTTTTCTTTTCCTGAAATATTTAACAGTTAAACTGGACATATAAACACACTTAAAGAGCTCTGGGGATCTCCCTTCCCCAGAAGGAATTTATGCTGCTCTGAGACATTTAGGGTCAGTTGCAAAAGAAACCATCACACAGCCACAGCATTAGAGGGGCTTCCAATGCTGAAGACTTTAAAAGAGTGGGAATATGGGGCAGGCCAGGACAGGATGTCCCCAGCACTCACACAGCACTTCACAACGGGTGAGCTACAGCAGTCAGAGCTGGGCTTGAGAGGGAAAATCCTAAGAGTTATGGGGGAAGACACTGAAGGCAAAATTCTTCAATAGTCTGCTCTGGAACGAAGGCCAAATGCCACCCATTAGTGCTTCTTCTCTAGCCAAGCATCCATTACTGAATTCAAAGCTTGGATGGTGGAGATCCCTTAACTTCTTTTGATCATTTGTTTCAATGATTAATAGCTTTCATCTTTACAGAAAGCTGTTTCCTATTTTTTAAATCTATCCTTCAAATATTTTTCCTCTGGATACATCCAAACCAGCAAGCAACGCTCCAAATGCACAGACAATTTTTGCTGTTGTTCCGTAAGTGTAATTCTGATGTATACTGCAAATATCATATGCACACAACAAAAAGTTAGGCTTGAAGCCATGGGTAAGTTCTACATGATACTTGCTCACTTGGATTTCATAGAAAACACTTGCAGAGAAAAATCTTGCATGCAACTTTCAAACAAGTGGTATTCATCAGCAGATTTCTGGCGTGCCAAGGGAAACTCAATATATAAAGCTGAGGAACACTTGGGGGCAAAGATGAGGAAAAGGGGAGGAGAAAACATAAATATGGATTAATGCAAAAAGAGGAAGAAAACAGGATACAGGCAGCTCAGTCAGGAATGAAAATCCTGAATATCTTCAGGAATTGGAAGAATTAGTCTGCCTAGCCCTGGGCTGGCCTAACTTTCAGGATTAGCTTTCTTACAGTAGCTGTCTCATTATGCTACTGCAGCTACAAGCACATTAGGGCAATGTTTTACCAGGATTTATCTAACGTACCAGTTATTAATTCTTCAGTGTATTAGCAACAAACAAGATTGATGGGAAGCGAAAAGAAAGGAAAATAGCTCAGGCATGCATTCCTTTTTGCTCCACTATTATTCTGCTCTAAAAAAAAAAAAAAACCAACAAAAAAACCTAAAAACAAAACATGCTGTAGTCATTTAGAAAAAAGCAGAGTTAGCCAAAGTTGCATTTAATTTGTAACTTGCTCTCTGCTGGACTACAAAACTCCAACCTTACCAGTGTTCAGCAAAACCTGTGCCAAACAACATCTTAGGGCCAAAATACTCATCCGTGAAGAACTTCTGAAACCAAAAGGATTTTATTGGCTATCAACAGCAGACCACTGGCCTCCACTGTCTGCAGGGAACACTTCACTAACGCTCCAGTCTAGCAGCAGAATGCAGCTCCTGTGGGAGGTGGCAGCCATGGAGTGACAGACAGTCTCTTGGTAGCTAAAATGAATTCCAGGCAGAGCTTTGCAAACAGTCACCACAGCAACCTTGAACTGGCTCCTGCCTTCGGTGGGAGCCAGAGGCTGCAGAGAGGAGCCCAGCAATGTGCCTTGCTGAGTCACTGCCCTGCCCTGTGCTGCAAAGTCTGCTAGGAGAGCTCCTCGGCACTTCCAGGAGGATGGGCACGCCGAGGGGACGGCTGCCAAACTCTGAGCAACTGCCTCGTGCAGCCCTGAAACTGTGCATCACAGGATCTTTTTGTTTATTAACACCATGCTGCAAATGTGCCTGCCTGTGGAAATCTAGCGAATCTGAGCGTACTTGAAATAATTACCAAATAGAGGAAATGCAACACATACAGGTCAATTTATGCTCTCAGTTAAAAAGGTGTGAAATCTGGAATAATTCCACCAGAGCCAATAGAATCACTTCAGACTGGTACGAAGGAGAGCAGCATCAGTCTTAAAAGGACACATTTGGAAAGCAATAGCACATCATCCTACAGCTCAGGCTGGGGAACACTCCCTGAAGGGCAGAAGATGATCACTCCATGCCTTGTTCAGCCATGCCTGCACTTCATCTGTCTATAATATTGGATGAATTTCATCCATGCACAGGGGTCCAGCAAAAGTCTTCTAAGCCAAGACCAAGAAAAATCTTATGTGAAAACCCCTAGGCTGCAATTCAGTTTCTTTCTCTATGCACTGGCATGAAATTCAGGGGGCTTAAGAAGCATTTTCTGTACTTGCTCACGTTTTCATAGACGTGTAAAGCAACCCAAAGTCCACTGGTATTGCCACAAGTTTTCAAGCAAGATCAGCAGTCACAACAGAATAAAACACAATTCAGGTGAGGAACATATACTTAAGAAGCAACAAGAATCGATCCTGAATAGAATTGCAACATCATCACTCATCTTTGATTTAAAAAATGGAAAGGGAAGGAAAATAAATTTTGTGAAAATAAGTGTTTTTTTCTGGAAACACATGAGCCTTAAGGACAATCACATGGTTATTAGACTTAAAACTACTGGATCATCATCTATAATCTAGGTAATGATCTTTAGCAATTTGGGATACAGGTGAAAGAGAGATCTATTCATTTATCTGGCCAATTCAAAATAAAATTTAACATTTTAAATAGTTGGAATTTTTAAGGGAGGCTCATGTGTTTGGTCCCATGACCTGTCTAGTGCTACTTAATATTTTTCCAGAGATTTAGAGAAGTTACAGTGTTGGCTTTTACCTACATCTAGAGGGAGAATTCTGGAGTGGCATAGGGCTGCTAAGGTTTCTTTGTGAGGATATCTAAAAGTCTGAAAAAAATCTGAAACTTCCTTTCAACTCCTCTCCCCCATCACCTCTAAACCTGGGAATGGGTGGCTCATGGTACTGATATAAGGACTGTGCCAATTTATGGGATGCCTACGGATAAGACCAGCCCTAGACAATGCTGCTGGGAAAATAAGATCCAACAAGAGAACATTTAATTTCCAGTTTCTTGTACAAAGAAGGCTCCTAGGAAAAGAGCAAAGCAAAACCAAAGTCACTCCTGCATTGAGTCTTTTTGTCCATAATTTTGTGAGAACATGGATGCTTCTTGTCAGTCTAAACATACCCAGTGTATCACGGGGCATTTTCAAGTCCTTACCATCATTTCTCCTCAGCAATCTTAATGGGGGATGTTGAAATATTATATTGCAATTGTTGTATTGAAGAGAAAAAGAAAAACTAATGAAATTATTTATACTTCCAGGGAAGAAAACAATGAGATGATATTGTCTTGAATGACCTTTCCTAAGTATGGGGATATAGCATCTTACACAATAGACTCTTGGTTCATGTTTCAATTACTGACCTTTACTGCGGAGAAAATTAATGCAATTTTCATCGTAATCCACCCGTACAAATAAGATCCATACGGAAGGTTTCCACATGCTGAATCTAACTCAAATGGAAAATGTCAGCTGTTTGCTACTGGATGAATTTGACTTTAATTTGTTTGGCTGGAGTCTTTTTGAATTGTGTTCATAAAACTTTGTATGTCTTTGGTACCTATTTTTGATAGAGATTTTCCTACATTAAAGGCATTGAATTTTTATTCTTTGGTGATTTTTTTCCACTTCTGTTTTTTTTTTTTCCAATACATGAGATACTAAACATTTCTTGGAAGTTGCCAAGTAACTTGGCTTAAAGCCACAGTATCATTTGATTCTTCCCTGTTACACTGCACTAGCAAAGCTGGACTACTCTGGCTCACCACAGGACAGAAACTCTCCAAAAAAAAAACCCCAGAAAACCAACAAAAACCCCACACAGGAATTGTTGATTTAGTTTTGTCTCTGATTTTCTTTTGAATCGGTTACCAGACCTGAAAATAGTAAATTAAGCTTTGTCTGTTGTGGAGACGTAAGCTTTTATTCAGACAATGGAGAAGACTCCAAGGCTGTTTCCAGTCAGGTGCTATGACACAATCATTCACAGGGTAATTGTCTGCTCTTGAAACTCTACAGTCATTATCAGAAACAGAAAAAAATAAAATAGAACTGACCAACAATCAGACAACTTAAACTGAGCTGCATGCAGCTCATCTATACCTTCTTACTGGCAGACCAAAGATGCTCCAGTGATGTAATTTTAAAACAAATCCTTACTCAGCCTGACAGACCCCAGAGCTGACAGGACACTGCCTGAACTCTGTGTCCAAGATGGCACAAATCCGAGAAGGCATTTATCCACCCAAGAGCTCGTGCCAAAGGGACAGAGCACTGCTATCTTTTACAGCCCCTCGTGCTGGTGTGTGGGGAGGGCAGAGGGGGAAAGGATGGGGGGGCCAGCAATTAAGCCCTGTCATTTAAGACAGATAGTCTATGTGGAGGGAGTTAATCTGCTCTTGGGTTTTTGAACTAAGTGTCTGTGTATTTATAATTTGTAAACAGTTCATCTCTTGGAGGGTGTGTTACAATTCCCAGAAGCACGGTCTGTTATGTCTAACAGGCAGCAGAACCCAGAAGGGCTCTGTGTGTGAGTATTTTGATACAGCAGGATGACAGGAAACAGAAACAGTGACCTCGTACACCACAACCCAACAAGCAGATTTCAACTTTGGGAGCTCTTGTATTAGGGAGGAAAAAAAAATACACAGACTTCTTTCTAAAGGAGAGTTGTCTGTTTAAATGTTGACATTGCCATGAGATAGTGTCATAAAATTACATTTTTCATACACTCCCCAGAGAGCACTGGCCACCCTCAGACTTGGAGAAGTGACTTAGAATAACCTAATGTACTCAAAGATGCAAGTCATGGGAGTGCAAGCGTGGCCCATCACTGCTGCATGGGGGCACAGTAAAGACATGAAGGCAATTCTGCACAGCACTGGACACAGGACAAATGTAGGGGCCGGCAATTGTCTCTTCTGGCAACTCTGTGTCAGAATTCTACAGACCCACGACAATTAGAATGAATTATGAATTCTCACTGTAATGTTGGGATGTAAAGTGCTATCTTCATGAAGAAGCCTGCTGGGGGTGTCTACTGTGAGAGGCTTTAGCCTGTGCTAGCAGCTCTGTGTGAAATGGAGAAAAAGGCAGCTCCCATCACAAAACAGCAGGGCCAGACCATCAACTGCTCAACACTGACTCTCAGGAGTTTTACCAAACCTGCACACTTAGTTAAAATAAACCAAGAAAGGGAATGACAATGAAGTTGTTTGGGAGGAGTTAAAAACCCAAAGTCATTAAATCCATATTGAAGTGACCCAGTTGTACTTGTAGAGGGAACCAAAGTCACTGGAGTTAAATGTAGGGTAAATAACGTAGAATATTCTAGCATTGCAGCAAAGAATCTATTGCACACCAAGGGAAATAGAGGATTTGATCCCTATTTAGTACATTCTTACTTCTCTTTTCCCACCTCAGCACTTGCAAGGGAAAAACAGGAATATTAAAATAGAAAAAAGTAAATGGGATTGTTCCAGTGAATAAGTTACACTTTTAGGCACCACACAAATAATATTTACAGGTGTCTAGAACCAGGTACCCACTAAGCAGAAATTATTGAATTTTACAGATACACAGTATTCTTTTGAAAAAGATGCAACTTTCATTTAGCATTTCTGATGAGTTTCAGATATTGGTCCATTCAGTTGATGAATTTTATGATGTGAAGAGTAAATTATAAATGAGAAGATTTAAACAACTATTGTGTGTTGCAAGAAACCTGTAATTCAGCTGGATTGCCTAAATTTCGCTTTATAACTTTGACGGATTTCTGGTTGCTCATTAAAATATAACCATGGCAGAAGAGCAAACTAAATTTAAATAACTATTCCCATCAATTAGTCTGCTGAGCTTCAAGCCTAGGGTCTGTGACTGAGAAGAGTTAAGGTGCACTTGCTAGCTGCATTATTGATTTACTTAATGATCAACAATTTCACTGTAGCATTTTTAAAACATAGAATATTCAAGAAGAGTCTTATTAACTTAGTATGCAATTTGAAAGTTTCACATCCCCTCATGAACATTTTCTTCCTAACAGCTAATGTTCCTTTGCATGCTGTTGCTCGTTAAATAATTCCTCACCTTTTAGCTTTAAAGTATTTATAGATTATCAGATCCTCCTTCACTTACTTATGTTTTTTCAAGCTGTATACATTAAGTTCCCTTAATCTTTCTTCATATGTCATGCCCTCTAATCCTTTTATCATTTGTCACTGTGGTTTGATAAACTTGGAAAAAAATCCAATGAATTTTTCACAGTGAGAAGAATGAGTAAGTATGTTCCAATAAAATAAAAAACAGGCCTTGCCAATTCCAATTCTTTCCACATTTCAGCCGCTGAACTAAAACCGCTTTTTTTTCCCAGGCTCTGAAAGAAATGTTGAGAAAATTCTAACCAGCCCTCCACAAATCACACCAATTCTGGCCTAGTGAAGTGGAAACACCAAAGCGTTTGGGGAAAGCTGTCAGTGGGGAATGTCATCCAGCAGCTGGGAAGGGCAGTGAGGGGGGATTGAACATCCTTGTGTACATCCCTGCACCTCCTCCAGCCACACAGCCCCTGCAGGGGCACGTTCAGGGGTGTGTGCCCACCCCAAGGCCANTGTGTACATCCCTGCACCTCCTCCAGCCACACAGCCCCTGCAGGGGCACGTTCAGGGGTGTGTGCCCACCACAAGGCCAGGCTCAGAGTCACCTGGGGCTGCCCAGAGTCACCTGGGGCTGCCCAGAGTCACCTGGGGCTCAGGTCTCATACAGGTACAGCCACCGTGGAATGTTACACAGACCAAGCCCCTTCCTGCTTTCAAACCTGCCAAGCAGCAAACTGCTGACAACTGTTTCCCCAGTTAATACAGATAATAACTGAAGATTTATGGAGGGATTATTTGTTTGTGTTCTCCCACGTTCCCTCTGATTCGAGCCAACACTATCGTGAGATATGCTTACCTTATCATCTTCATCCTCGTCTTCATCCAAGCCCATAAGCTCCTGCAGAAGCAGATGTCCATATTACAAAACACAACATTTATTTTTTAGTGACAGGCAATGTTCAAAAAGCTTATGATACTCCCACAGTGTTTCACTATACAATTTTCTCCCACTTCTATTGAAAGTCATTAAAAAAAACTCACCACTTTCTCCTTTCCAAAACAGTGTTTTATATTCAAGGACCTTTCTTTTTTGTGGTATTCTGAACAAAGCATGCAATACCCTATACAAATTTTAAAGTCCAAATAAAGCATTAGTGGCTGTGTCCAGTTATCTGAAGGCAACAGGCTTTCAAACACATTGCCAACTTTTACTATCTGTAAACAGCTTTGTTCTCAGTCTTGCAAATGAACCAACTGGTATGTCAAGGCTGAGGACTCTATACTCAACTTGTTCCATCCCCAGTGCCACAATGACTGCTCCCTCCCTTTAGGGCCATTACTGAAACATTAGGCTTTAGAAAACACATGAGTATGAACATAATCAATCTCACATAGAATCACAGTCAGATTTCTATGCAGCATTATTTCCTCCCTTTAACTTCTGCGCTGACAGGTAGAACAGAAAACAAAAGACTTGGCAAAAGCGTGGAATTAGGAGCACTTGGCTTTCAATTCAGGTATTTAATAAACTGAGCCTTTAACAGGGTCCTCCAGTTTTTTTTTCTTGGTTATTTAATAGTTACATTTGAATCTGTGTACTACAAGTTTAAATACAGCAAACATGCAAAGAATGTGAAGAATCACAATAAAAAGATGTTTTGGATTTAGGGTTTCTTAGGGGGTTGGGTGTTTCTCTTTTGGGTTTTTTTAATTTCTTTTCCCCTGAAAAGCAGTTGCATCTAGGATGTAAAAGGTACTGGGAGTTCAGATACCCAGATTTATTCTTTGGCTCTCTGGAATACCCTGAGCAGCTGAATTAACACTGATCACGGTTAAAATTTCTATAGAAGCTCCCCATCTGTAAATCATAAAACATTTTACCAATATTCACGAATTTAGCCTCCTGGCAAGTGGATCAGGAGTACAAGGTTAATACTGTTATTCACATTTTATAGCACAGAAATCAGAGAGAATTTGAGGTTCACTTTTGCAAAGACTCTTGCTTGCATTCCTCTGTATACACAAAATGTGTGTGCTGGCACACAAAAACCAAAGGCAG
The DNA here is from genome assembly GCA_013397245.1 of Thryothorus ludovicianus. NCBI lineage: Eukaryota > Metazoa > Chordata > Aves > Passeriformes > Certhiidae > Thryothorus > Thryothorus ludovicianus. Next base: position 96,549 of record VZTB01012392.1, on the reverse strand, counting down.
TGAATATCCAGCCAAGGCCTGAAGAAGCAAAAAATAAATAAATGACTGTGTAAAAAGCATTGGTATTTTGAAGAAAACCTTTTCTCATCTGCTGGACAGATGTGACTGGGGCTAGCACCTGATTGTCTATTTTTGACCTACAGATGGTCAGAATCATAGCCACACATAAAAAAGGAATCAGGTAATATTAAAGGCACTTTGACTACTTGTTCCATATGATCCCAATCCTGCAAAGCACTTTGGCAGACGTGTGATTTTGCTTATGCAAAATGCACCCCTGAATTTCATGGCATGGCTTTGCTTACAGAATGTGTGACAGGAAAAGAGCCAAATTCCTGATGGACCTTTCTTTAGTATTACCAAAATTAGCTGTATTTTTAGAAACAGCCTTTTTGCAGCGTCCACCTAAGTGATGCTCTGCTCAATTTTCCTGTCTTAAGTGAGACTCTGCTCACCTGAACACACAACAAACTCACCACAGAATGAGGGAAGGGGCTGGAAGGCACTCACTGTGTATTTTTTTCTGGGTAAGTTATTATTGTTATTTTTTACTGCCTTTTGTATTAAAAACAAAAACATCTGTTTGCCTGGGATTCTCCCACATGGTAAGTTCTGCTTTTCTTGATGAAATCAAGTAGTCACTGAAGACACACAGTATCTTTCTGCATTATTCTGGGCTTGGCCGAAACTGGAGAAAGGCATTTCTTTTGCCATGTTTTCAAATTAAGGCTTCCCTGGTCTGGATAATGCAACTTTTCCTGTTTTCTAAGAATCTTTCCACTAAACCAGGAGCAAATTTTCACCCTAAAACTAAAAAATCAGCTGTTGACTTTTTAAATTCTAGGATATTATGCCTTTGTGTAAAGTCCACTTGACTCATTCAGGTATTCTTCATGGTTACCAATATCAATCATTTTTAAATCAAAAGTTAGAAGGAAGCTCTCCTTTGACTTCCATTTCATTACTGTATTTATTTCACTTTTAAAAACAGATATGGACATTCATGAATTTACTCTCCTTTTTAGCTCTAATTACCATTGTTAAAGACAGTAGTCAACATTAAACAATCATTTCATACTCCAACAGTAGCACTTTGTCACACTTAGTGATTATTTCTGTATTTAAACCTTTCTTTCTCCCAAGTTAAAAACCAATGGCTAAATTTCTGGGGGGAAAAAAAAAACATTTGTCATTTAAGAGCTTGAGGTGGGAAGGAGGAATAAAAGCTTCTTAAGACCTCAGATCACAGGACAAGGTTTAAAAGAACTATGTTCTCTTTTGGATTCTATTGACTTTCCTCTCTTGTGAAACATGAATCATTGGTGTTGCAAAGTGTAATGGCAAGAGGGGAATGTCTTTTAGGAACTTGCTGCTTAGCAAACCTTTCTTAATTCAACTTAAAAATGTTTGTAGTTATTTAGTAAGTGAAATCCTCCTCCTACACACTCTCATCTTCTTCTCCTACTACTCTGAATGGTTTATTGCTTTAATTGAATAATGAAAATTGAGAGAATTGAGGTTTCTTTTCAGTAACTTTGAAACAGAAGTGCTGTTTAGCTACACAACCATCTTAATGCCATTAAAACCCGCTCAAGGGCGAACCAGAGCTGCCAGAAATGTTACTGCCACTCTACTTGCCTGGGCATCCTGGGCATTATTGACCTTCCCTGTCGTGACGAGGGAGAAATTGTATGCAAAGAGCACCAGCAAAGCCAGGGGCACCATGTACAGCTCCACGGTCCAGACAGTGACCACAAATACCTGGGAAAATACAAACGAGTGTTGAGAGAGAGACACGTAAGAAAGGCTGTCAGTCATTATCATATTCATCCTTGACTCTCTGCTAACCTCACTCAGATTCTTATTGTTTTGGTAAAGAAATCTGCTCCCTGGATTCTGTGTGAGCTCATTAGGCTGCTGCTCCTTGGCTTCTCCTACCCTCTGCCTGGGGAAAGAGAAGGCCATGAACACAAGGTCAGCCCAAAGGCTTTCCCACTCCTCCCTGGGACACCTCCAGCCTCAAAACCTTTTGTCCTTAGTGCTGGTGTACAACAGATGCACTTAGAGAGGTAACCCTGCTCCACTTCACCAAACCCTAACTGCCAGGGGGTCTTTCCCAGGCTAGGAAAGAGCATTTTCCTCTCGTGCAACAGGAGCCATGGAGCTCCCTTGTCACTCCACAGGGGATGATCAGCAAATGCATCCTCACCATTAATCCATGTATACTCTTGGCACAGCAGCACAGGGAAAGGACTGTCACCTTGCAGGAGGCAAGGCTTTATCTTGCACGTGATTCATTATTTTGGAAAGGGATCCAGTCAGCCTAGTCTCCATCCTCATACTCTTGCCATTTTTCAGCACAGCACATTCTGATTTCACTGGTTCTTTGGAGTCTCTTTTCCTAAAACCCAATATGAGTCTGTGTGTTTGGACTGGTATCTGACAAAATCCACTAAAAGAAAAATCAGAAGGCAAACTGGAAGAGCAAAAAAGTACATAGGATTTTTCAAAAAAACTGTATCAAGGCAAACTGCAATCCTATCTTACAAGTACCAACACCTGCAAACTTGGAGGGGTTGGCAACACCAAGTTAATAAACTAAATCCAGAACTGCCATAAAATGTATGTTGTGATCCCATTTCCTTTCCTACTCATACATAGTGTTTCCAGAAGAACTGCCTAATGCTGGTAGCAACTTGAAGCTATTTTAAGCAATCTCCTTCAAAGACAAGGCACAAACACATTTTTCTGATTTTTCTTTCCCCAAAAAGAAGCTGGTTTGATCAGAAACAATCACATTTTTTTTAGAATAATACAGGTAAGTGGAAATGAATAAGACCCAGTAAAAGTATCTCAAACAACAACAAAGGGAAAACTCTATGGGTGATGAGGAAGCTAAATCTCCACCTCCCCTCATCCTTGGCCTGACAAATACTACATGCAAAGACAATGCTGGCAGTTGTAGAATGGGATATTTATGGCAATGTATTTTGTGTTATGGACCTGAAAGTGTAACCACACTGTGCCAAAGAAACACTTCCCATTGCATTCAGCAGTGTGAGAATTTACACCCCCACAAAACAGCAGCTGTTTTAACTTTTTAAACAAAAAGACTTGTCTGGCATCAGACAAATGGCCAATTAATACCTACCATGGGCCAAACATAAAGCAAGAAACAATGCCTGTATCCATAACCTTGCCCAAACAGCACTTGCATTTTCTGGAAGGTACCTGATTTCATGTTAGCTGTTGCTATGCAAGGAATTAGACTGTCATCCTGTTCCTGGCATTTCTCGGCCAGTAAAGCAATCTTCGAGTATGTTCATTTATAAAATGGGCTGACATCCAGGAAATATATCCCCATGCTATTGATTTGCAGCATAGGAATGTGGAAGACGATTTGGTTTTCGGTTTTTTTTCCCTTTTTGATCCTGTTTTTCAACATACTAAAAAATTAGAAGTGATAATGATTCACACAGCCACATTTAGTATGTAAGCAAGGCAACAGAAACACATGAATCCAGGCCAAGAATTGGTACTTGATTTGTCTTATAGGAGTCTTGCATAACTTTAGCTAATAAAACCTTCAAAAATTTTGATATTCCCAGCTAAAACATCTCCCATAAATGAAAAGTTCTAACCTGAACAAGTTCCTCTGAAGCTATTCCAACTCCCTTGGATGAATGTATGCTTGTCTTTCAGGACAAAGTGAATACATATATGCTTGTCTTTAAGACAAAGTGAAGGTGATAACAGCTTCTGTCCTACCCTAAATGTTACTTCAAAGAACGAGGATCTGTTTTTGTACATATCTCCACAGGTATCTTTCTCAGGTACACATAGATTAAAAAAAGAGACATGCATATGAACATGCATCTGATCCTTATGTAAATTCCTTTCATAGAAATTCTTATTTCCAGATATTAATTCAAAACATTTGCTTCAGCCCACGGGAGGGAGTTGCATTTGCACATCTCCCTGGGGTACGAGCAAACTCCTCAGGATTCAGCAAAAAGACCCCACCAGCAGCCAGCCAGCCAAAGTCCTACAAGGAGTCAATGAAACTCCTGCAGAACCTCTCTTCATTCACTCAATTGCAGGACTTGACCCAATTTTAGTGCATCTGTCACCATCCCATGTGAACATCACCCTGCTCGGCTGCAAGTGCAACACAACCTTGCAATCACAGGTCATTCAGGCAAGCTACGAAAGCAAGACCTTGGTGATTTTAGATCTTACAGTACATTTTGTGTATTATTAAGTTTCAGACCTCAAATAAAACTTCAAACTTAATTACAAAAATCCCACTGTAGGCTCAATGGGGAGCTGAGGCATGCTGTCTCTTCCTTTCTAATGCTGACTGGTTAATCAGCTGCTGAGTTATAACTCAGACAGTGAAGCTTTGACAGAGCTCCCACATCTCCTTAACAAGAGCTGCTTTGCTGCTATTGCCACAGTACAGGGAACTTACATTACTGTGACACGACACAGACACAAGACAAATTGATTTAGCTATTCAGAAATTATTTAGCCTCGGAGGTATGGGAAATGATTGCTGTGAACATACAGTACATAATAAAAGTTCAGAGCGTGTTTATAGAGCAAATAGAAATATTTCTGTTGTTGTAACAGCATTCTGAGTAGCTCTGCAGTGTCAGTTTTCAAAGCAGATCCCAAGCAGGCCCATGTCCTATATTATCAACTTTCAGGCAGCTCCCTGACACTGACCACAGCACCAGAAGCCCTGTGACACAGATACCCACTCCCCAAAAGACAAGGTCCTCAATCATCCATGTTTGCACTCTCTCCTCAGTGATACTTTATGCCTGGGAGAGGGTCTTGGATTATGCTCCCTAAATTATTTTCTTATCAATATTTTTTTTTGCCAAAACTCAAGAATGCTTCAGCTGCTAATGTAAATAATGGCTAATGCAAGGAAGAGCATCTTCTGGATTTCTTGTCATCCCCAGTCTGTCTTTTGCCTCATACATAAACTAGCAAGGGAATCCATTAACAGGTTCAGATCACTTTCCCAATATCACAGAAGTCAGGGACACAAACCACGGCCCTGCTTCAAATGATTCAGTTCAACAAACCATTTCTTTTTTCAACGTTTATCGTTGTTAGGCCAAGTTCTGTCAGACATAATCCATTACATAATTGATACTTTTTCTGCTGGGCTTCACACTGTGCATGGGAGAAGTTAAAAGCACAGCAGCCAATTTCTAAACTAAGAGTTAAAGTAGAAGAAACGAGTTTTCTACAGTACTCCTTTTAATGCAATTTGAGAGTATAAAAGCCTATTATAGATGTGAGCACTTTAATTCACAGCATTCTAAAACAATGATCAAAATAGCAACAGGAATGGGATAGACCTATCTAGAGGGAAAGAAAAAAAAGGGCTCTTGAAACTAATATTTAGACTGGAGCTTTACCTAAAAGACAACAGCAATATCACAGCCTTGGAGAAAGGACCACTTGATTTCAGCTGATTAATGTGTTGCTGTTTCAAAGGGCCTAATAACTACAAGTTAAAGCTCTGGAGGTTTGGAAGCCGTTTCATCTGAAAATCATTGAAGAGGGGTCCAACTGTTCCTGTCAAGAAGCATGGAGTTTGAACAACCATGAGAGTGGCCCTTTTGACAGCAGTACAAAAGATGAGAGAAGGCAGTCTCAACTGAAAGTAAAAACAAACCCTTAGAAACACGTTTCAAATCTGGTTTTTCTGCTGCTCTGGTTCCAATTTAGCATCTGACTATTAAGACCAGATTTTAGACGGGTGTCTACTAAAATATGCCCATAAAACATTTGTCACCAGCAAACCCACAGTCATGGGACAGAACAGCTTTAAGAGGCTTAGAAACCTAGCATAAGATAGGATTTTCTGCATGACTTTTCTACACAGTAATTACAATTTTTCTAAGTGTAAAATTAATAGGCTCTTTTTGACCTGGCAAGTCTTTGCAGTGCAGCGAGGGATGCTGTGTTGTGTGACAGAATAGCTCTTGGACAACACCAACGATGGGAGGAGAGTGATACATTCCATCAGATGGAAGAAATAAAAGTGAAAGGAGATTAAATGCATGCGAGGAATCTACGGTAAAAAGTTATTTTCTCGGCCCATGTAAGCTCCAATGCTAATGAAATGCCTCATCAGCAGAGCTGTGAAAAATATTGTTTGAAACTCCAAGTTTCAAAACCCACAATTTAACTGAACTCTAAACTTCTAACAGCTTCATCAAAAGTTTCCTTGAGATTTATAAACAGGTTCTGGGTAACTCGTGAAGGCAGGAGAAAAACTTGGGCTGATCCTGCTGTGAATGTCCAAGTTTGGTTTTTAACTAAACTAAACTAAATGAAATCAGTGCATTTGATTTGAGACAGAAAGATGTGCTCCCCTTTATCTACAGGGGAGAGGAATTCTGTATTTTTAACTTTTTTCTGGGCTAGACAGCTTCAATGCACAAATGACCTCTATAAAAAAGGAGAAATTTTTGAAAATAAATATTCAGGAACAAATTTTCTATTTTTGAGGGGTTTCTAAGCTTTCACTCCCCCTGCTTCAGACAAAATATAGGATATTAGCCAATAACATAAGATACTGGCTCCCCAAAAGGGCACTCGAATCCCTTGGAGGCAATAAGCCTGTCAACAACAAATTATTTCTGACAGATACTTATTCCTGCCCTCAGATAGGGAGAGTACAAGAGCAGAGAGGAGAGAATGAACACACTCACAGAGAGCAGTACATTTGTGCATATGTGCATACATAGCTGTGCATATGGAGCCATCTCTTCCAGATATGGGCAATATGGATGCAGGAACACAGCAGTGCTGAGCCTCCACTGACAAAAATCAGGGTGCACAGTGAGAGTCCAGCCTGATGGGAGTGCAGCAATGAGGCTTGGGCTGGCTTGGCACGGAATAGTGAGAGTATTAATTAAAAAAAAAAAAAAGAAAAAAAAAAGGGCATTACAAAGAATGGCAATTATCTTAATACAGCCCCATCTCAAGGCATGGCAAAAAAAGGTTGAGGAAACCATGTAGCATGTATTTCCCACTGAAGATCCTCTTCCAAAGACTCATTCCAGGGTTGGTGTGACTGATACTCTCCTTCCCACATCCACCTGATGCTCCCTCACCTCTGAGAGCACTCTTACTGCACTTCACAGCCGCAAAATTGGAGCTCGAGGAGGGTCAGTTCCGAGCAGAGTCACTCCCTCATTGCAATGCAGCAATGGAGAACGTGGCAGGAAGAGAAATTATACTTAAATAAACCAGCACTGGCAGGAGAAACCTATTTACTTTAGATTCAATTTGCTTTTTGTGTCCCTGGCAGAAGAACGCGGAGCATCTCAACGTGCGCTGTATTGAACGGCAGCAACCAAAATCAAAAATTACCTGAAGGAATACAGGGCTTTAAATATTTATGCCACATTACGAATTTTCTCTGCATTGCTCCGCGCACCAGCGTACAACTCACTAATTTTTTTTTTAAGGGTGTACCACAAGGCAAAAAGCTCTTTGAAGCAAGTCTAAGCACAACCGGAATCCAAAAACAAAGACACAAAAGAAATCCACTTAAACGTCTCAAAAGCCAAACCAAAGAAACAAACAGTGCCCCAAAAAGCCTCAGTCTGTCTAACGTGATTGTACAGAACCGAGAAGCAGAAATAAAGGATTTGTTTGCATAATTTGTTACCATAACCATCAACCTAATTTTTTTTTTTTTCCTCAGGTAATGCTTTGGATAACAACTAACAAGCCATCTTTTCCCAATCCAGTTGTCTACATCGGCTAAATGACACAAAGCCATGTCCAGCTGCCATATCCACACCCCAGCTCTTCTTTTCCCAATTGCTTCCTGCTGAGTGAACGGCCCAGGATGAGCTCAAGGGTGAAAATGGGGCCCCAACTTGTTGGGATGCACCCACCTTGTGCTTGAGAATTTATATCATGTGTGAGGATTCAACAAGAAAAAGCAGTAAAAGAATAAAGCCCGTGGAGGTTGGGAACTCTGGTCAGCAAGGACATAATTTTACCAAATATTCAAAAGCAAAAGTAAGAAAAAAATGTTCCCCACACCCAACAAAAAAAAAAAGAGATGCAAAACCAACAAAAATAGTCCCAAAAACACACAAAAAAAACTCATACTGTTTAAGTCAATATGTGTTAGGGCCTTTTTTGTCATTGCCTGATTTAGACTCTTCAGGGGGATCTCATTTTCTCTGCTGCTGGTAGGAAGTAGAGACTCATTTGTGTTTTAAATGAAAGCTGTGATTCATGTGCAATCACAGGACTCTTAAGAAATAGTGCTTTAAGAAGAAGCATGTTCTGCAAAAGTCGCAGAGAAATCAGAAGAGCTGACAATATTGCAATCTGTTCTCCACCATCCTCTTGGGACACTGCCGTCGGAAACTCCATCAGGGAAGGTTGGGATGGTACACTCAAGACTGCAAACACTTACAAAATGTCCCCACTCAGAGCCTGAATTACTGTTGCCATTAACACGTCCAATGGATTTATTCCCCACTCATAACAATGCTTGGAATCAGAAAGAGAAAACAGCAAAATAAAATCTAAGCTAATTAAAAAGCGACGGTTTTCTTTAATTCTGATTATTTTTGTTACATTAATGAGGTTACCCAGACTAGAAAAATGGAACCAAGGTCCATGGATACATTTCTGTAATGAGGAGGTCAGCAAAGAGGCATTCAGTCTAAATTTACTTCACTGAACTTGTAAATTCTGTGTGTAAGTTAAGATTTCTATGTTAAATTCCAGCTATCTGACAATTACCTGGCACACTGATCAGTGTGGGTGATAATTTCCAACACGAAGCTGTTCATGCCTGAGGGTGTCACCTCTGTCCTCTAAAACATTTAACCCCCAAAGCCAATGCTCACGAGCCTGGTGGATGCCCCTATCCAATTTTCCTGTGGCTCCTACATTATCCCTAATCCCTAAAAGAGGTTAAAACAAAATCAGCTACAACACGAGTTTTAGGTTCTATATTTATGTACGTACAACAGCTTCAGAGTAAAAGATTTCAAATCCTTTTAGGCGGCAGACACTGAAGAAATAGCTGTTTGCCAACATGCTGACTGGTCTAATTTTTCCCTCATGCTTTTATCTAACGTATTTTACATATCCTGTGCCAAGTAAAATACAGTTAAGACCCTCAAGCAATAAGGCTTAAAATCAGAA